>ML339894.1:0-67796 GCA_005239505.1 Nicotiana paniculata | reverse complement strand
ATTGTTTTCTTAGTCTTCGATTTTCTGCAAAGTTTGCTTCGTTTTTGTTGTATGCAGAATTGACTTTTGATGTTATATCTTTCAATAATTGGGTAAGTATCGGCTCAAATTCGGGGTAAGATAAACCCTTAGGCTTATTGATAGAATACCTCTTAAGGTTTTATCCTCGAGCTAAGCTTTAAGTTGGTTTGACGCGAGCTCAGGGTGATGGGACTCTTGAGTCCGAGCTGAGTGAGAGTAAGGTCTCAAACTCCATATGCTTCGGCCCTTATGCTCTTTAATATCGGCCCTTAGGCTCTTTTAGGTCGGCACTTAGGCTCTTTAGGTAGGGCCAATTCGGCCTCTAAAACGGCTATAATTTTTCCCTCTTTTCAGCTAAAAGACTTAGTGAAAATTTTGGTATGCCTTAGCATGTATTTTTTGTACCCGTTGGGTAACGATAATTGACTACCTCTTGAGGTTTTTTCGAAGGCTGATGTTATCGAAGCCTCTACATTATTCGAGGGCTGGTTTTATCGAAGCCTTTTATCATTTGCTTTTGCCGAGGGTAGCCTGATTTAACCATTTTTTCAAAGTGTTTGAAGGCCTTTAATTTTATGGCGGAAGTCGGACGTTTCCGAGCCGCATTATTCTGAACGTAGCTTTTTCATGTGACCATAGTCTTTAATATGGCTGTAGCTTTCAGGTATATCTCTTGGACTTGTTTTCCGATAACCTTTTGAACTTGTTCGAAAGATTAGCCCCCGAGTATGGTGGCCTTGGCCTTTATATCAAGGGGATGCCACTTAGAGGTCTTATGTGTTCGAGTTTTCGATGATTCGGATACGTTCACTATCGATGACAGTCCCCGAGTATTCGGGGTGCATTTGCGTTCTGGCTCTTGAGCCGTTTCTCGTAGAATTATAAGTAAGAGGCTCATATAATAGTAGACTTATTTGAGACAAAAAAATGTTTTGATATAGCATGCATGCTTCTTTGAATAATTGATACATGCGTACACGTTTTGCCGTCGGGGGCTCGACTATTCTACATGGGCACGGTTCATTCGACCGTTTGGCCCATACAAGAGTTCACCTATCGAGGCCCTCTTTGGCGCGAAGTATTTTCTTCGAAAATGCAACCTCCGAGGGTGATGCCCCCAGTATTCGAGGTTGCATGAAAAGGTAAAACACGAGTAACAATTAAATTTGATTTGTGGTTTTAAAGATACATGATTCAGTTCAATACCAATTAATAGACAAGAAGTATAAAGTAATAATGAAAAGAATAAGTGAGCCAAACCAGTGTTGCTTGAGCAGTGTTGACCTCGAGCTTAATGACCTCGAGGTAAATAGAGAACAGTAAAGCAAGAAGAAATAATAATAAAGTTTAAAGGACATTTCTGATGAACAATGAGCGGAAAGTAGAGAGTATATTCTTTGTCAATGATTAGATGATATTTACAAATGATTGGGGTCCCCTTTATATAGGAGGAGAATCCTTAAATAAGGTACATTACTATTTACAATAAAGAATCCTATTGGGGACAGCTGTATAACCACCTAGTACGGATTTGTACGAATTCGTACAAATTTGTTCCGAAATTTACGCCTTGATCTTCGTGCCAAAATGAGAAATTCCCGCTCATTTTGGTACAGATTCATAACGGTATTATTTCGAGGTAGATCATGTTCAGCCCTCGATTTGATCCCGAAGTATGCACTTTTTAGCTAGACTTGACTCCGACTTCGATTCATTTGAAATCGGGCTCGGGGTACTAACTTAGACTCCAAAATCGGACTCCCCTGATTTCGACTGTATACAACTACCAAGCTCAAAGTGTCTTTCAAATAGTTAATTATTGTGCTACTGGTTAACCACTATATTAGGTAATAATTGTACCTTTGCCTCCGTAAGGCAAGAACATTTAACTTCATACTTTAAGATTTTTTTTTTTTTTAAATTTATGAGAATGGCTTAACAAATAACAAACAATTTACACTTGAAAAAAGATCTGTTATAAGAATGGTAGATGAGGAACACCATCGCCATCCCAAATAAATAATAAATAAATATAAAATTAATTATTTAGCAGTCGATGAAGTATGTAGGCAAAAATCTTGGGAGATTCAGGTTCAAATCTCAGGACAAAAAAAATTGTTATGACATTTCTTTCTATCCATTTAAGTTATCTTAATAGGCAAAGTAGCGTTACTCGATATTTATATTAATAAAAGACATTCTTTCCGCTCCATAATACGTGATTTTTTGGCGTTTTTTTTGTGGTCCAAAATAAGTGATTTTTCAGATTTTAAGAATGAATTAATTATATTTTTTTCTACGTTGCCCTTGGAGTAAATAGTGTTAGTGTATGTGTTAAGAGTGTTTACGTGAATAAGCACTAAGATTAATATAGTCTATTTCATTGCTAATTAATGCTAAAATATAATTTTTTTCTTAATATATATAAAAATAAAAAAATAAAAACCGAAGGGAGCAGTAGTATATATCTCGCATTAAGTGTATGTTAGATCCAAACAAACACAACCCACATAATGAAAGACGGAGCCCAACAGATTGATGTGACATTGTAAATACTCATGCGAATCATAGTAAAATGTGTAATGATAAACAATTAAGCATAATTAACGAGAATATTTGCTTCATGTCAACATTGATTTTGGTGGGTTTTACATACATAATGTAAAGCAAAATGATGCCCTAGAAGGTAGGAAGTCAATTAGGCAATATTACTTTGCTGTTAAAAGGAGAAAAGAGTTTATCATCATTCACTACAATGGACCACATATATAAATGCTAATATAATATCATTACTTTCTAGATAAAATTCAGTTTTGCCGACAATTATGAAATTTATGCTCTTAATTACCTTTGTGTTACCAATTTCTTTCACCTTACCTTTTGTAAAAATAATTGGAATATTCTTATTTTTTTTGGAGTTCAGAAGTATACTGACTTCATTAAACTCATTCATCTACCTATTCAAGCATAGACAAGTTAAAGAAATTATGTAGTAAAGTCACTGTTTTACTTTTTGGTAAAAATTAAATCAACTATTTATACTATTGTTTCTCAGAAAATAAAACAAGCCAGGAAAGGCACTTTCAGGTACCTTTTTTATATTCTATGCTATATATATAGGATTAAATGCTTAATTAACATTTTATTAGCTATATATATATATATATATATATATATATATATATATATATTATATATATGATGTGAATATGAGTCATTGTAATTTGAAAGTTAAGCAGCAAACAGATGCAGTTTTACTGACTTTTAGACTGTTGACCACAATTTAAGGCTTTCTCTTTGCATCGAAATTGAAATCGTAAGAGAAGAGTAGTATAACAAATCAAATTGAATTTTAATATATACGATTAGTATCATCTAATTCGTGTTGATGTTTTTCTTCCCAACTAAATATTATATATTTTCAAATAAGATGATATAACATGTTTTATACACTGCGTAGTACAAAAATTAATTTAACCTGCCTAAATGAAAACTTTACAGACCTTGTTGGCATAAAAACAATCGCGATTATAAATAACTTTGCTTGTGCGTAGGGTAGAATTATACATTCTATTCTCTCACAAACCCTAACTACTCTAAATTAAATGACTCACAATATCGATCCAATAATTTATCAATATACATCCAGTAAATCCAGATTTACAATAAAAAATAAATGCGTACTATTACGACAGTTGATATTTGTCGAGAAGTCCAAAATCGTATGGATACAATTTTCATTTTGTATTTTGATTAATTGGATCGTTTCTTTATGGATTCCTATCCCAAACTCTTCGAGATGTGTTTCCGAGTATTCCTTTATCATTTTCTCCGAGAAGAGGAGTTCTTCTAATTCTATGAATTTTTCTAGAAGAATCTTTTCTTGAATATTATTCAAAAAAAATTTGGATTGCCTAATATTCTCTCTCTATATATATATATTTTATACACTGCGTAGTGCAAAAATTAATTTAACTTGCACAAATGAAAATTTTTTAAACTTCCTTGACATAACAATAATCGCGATTATAAATAACTTCGCTCGTGCATAGGGTAGAATTATACGCTCTATTCTCTCACAAACCCTAACTACTCTGAATTAAATGACTCACAATATCGATCCAATAATTTATCAGTATACATCCAATAAATCCAAATTTACAATAAAAAATAAATTCGTACTATTATTACTTGGACAAGTACAGTGATATGGTTTGGTAGTTGATTCCGTTATCAGAATTCGTCGTCGCCAAGTTTGGTTCAAGACTGAAAGTGACAAGTGACAACCATTTATAAAAGACCTGCATATATCTGGGGATGGAGCTAAAATAATAAGTACGGGTTCGAACCTAATCACTTTTACTTAAACTCTGCACAAATATTAGAAAATTACTAAATATATATAAATATTTAATTACGAACTTAGTAGCTAAACCGAGCTATGCGTTCAATTGCAAGTTCAAAACTCATAAACTTTAAATTTTGGCTCCATCCGACTTATATCAACCTAATTTCTTTAATTTAGGGTCATTGTCTATGCAAGTTATAAGCTGTTAATTTAGCTTCATCTTCACTACAAACAACTGTACAGAATAACGTGGAATTCAGAAATTCGATGACGTGATTCACATTTTTCCAACCAAAATTTTTGTGATCTTATCCTTACTGTCGCTTTTCAACAAGCTTCTTGTTCCTTCTCAAGTGGATTTTCTTTGTCGTTCCAGAGTTATAGTTTTTTTCTAGAGTTATTAATTTGCTACTCCTTTTTTCTTTTGGTAAGTAAATGATTTTATTTACCAAATGTAATTAATAAACTAATTATCGCACACGTTGAGAGCTATCAATAATTGAGAATATGTTAAGAGCATACATGTAGTGGCGGATTCAAAATTTTCATCAAGGGGTGTTAAAATATAAATAATTAGATACGTCAAAAAGTCAAAGGGGTCAATGTATAATAAATATATATAAAATAAAAATATTTATCTAGCAAAATAGTGTAATTTTTCGGTAAAGTGATGTCGCTTGATATCCTCTTGCTTCAATGTAGCTCATACAGGGCAGAACAAAAACAGCTGCATTAATTTCCTAAATCATGTAGCTCACTACACGTCAGTGTCTAATCAGATGTTAACTAAATTTTGTTACATTATGATTTTAATATGAAAATTTTATTATATACATGTTATATACTAGCTTGTCAATTCTTAATCTTATGGAAAATGATCGTTTAACTTCGAAGTATAAACATTGTCTTCGGTCAGAGGCGGAGCAAGGGTTTGATATTATTGGGTTCAAAGTTTTATTTTTTTTAATTTATTGGGTGTTAAATTAAAAATTTATACATATTAAATAAATATTTTAAAATAAATATAATTTGGACCAAAATTATAGCGCTCGGCCAAACCCGTAACATGTACTCTAGCTCCGCCCATGTCTTCAATATGCATGGCGTATTAGCTTATTATGGAATGCTTTTGATTTTTTGAAGGATTGATGAAACAGAAAAGCATGTCATTAGAATTTAAAATTTACAGTTTAAAACTTGTTAATTACATGACGATTAAAGTAACTAAATTAAATTTTGGCTTACGAGGTTTCTTTGACAAAGTCAATTTTTCCAGCCAGTGATTAGTTGGAAATTAGGAGGTGAAGTGCATAAGCAGAACATTCATATTTATACTTCAAGTAAATGAATACGAAATAACAAACTTCTGAAGTACAATTAGTTGGGATAACTATTTTATCAGTTTGACTAATCTATAGAGTAAAATATGCTCATATAAATTCTTGCATAATAGAGCGATACGTGGAGCCGAAACAGATGGAAAGCGAAGCAGGTGGAAATCAAGTCCGGGGAAGTAATCTCGGTAGTCCCCGAAAGGAATGTTACTCATAAAGACAAATAAATGTCTGTCATCCGGTAACATTCAATGGAGAATATTTTATAGCATTAAGTACATAGTCTGTTACAGAGAATATGACATTTGTAGCCTGACGTTATACATTCTTCAATGGCCCCCATAATTATCATTAAAGAGGGGCCTAATCCTAGGACCTTATTCCCTAGGTGCAGCTATAAATAGTGAATTCAACAGCCAGTAGAGGGACACAAATTTTCTGACAAACTTATGCTATATACTGTTCAAAGCTCATAACATTTTATTTCTTGCTTATTAATATTGTTACTACTGCCTTCGGAAGCTCTGCTCCCGGAACAAAGCTATTTGTTGTCTTATCTCAATTTCAATGCTAAGTCGTGCATTCGTATTTAATTTATTTATCATTTTGGGATCAAATCGATTCGCTTATCTATAAGTCACGTATAATTCAACTGTACAACGGGTAAATAGTTTGGCACCCATTGTGGGGCTTAGACAGTTGGGTAATTGAGTTGATCCTTGCATCTATTACTAACATGTTTGATTCTTTGTTTCTTAGCAAAAAATCATAAAAAATGGCAGATAATGATGTCAACGTCGTACAGAACGCTGAGGCCCAAGCAAATCAACCTCAACACGAAGACTCAATCAGTGATACCCGCAACAAGAGGGATGAAGCCACGTTGATCCATGGCGGGCAGTATCCACGACATATTCCAGAGGCAACTCCTAATGATGCAGAGGACGAGCACGTCGCAGAAACAGTAAGAATCCTGATGGAGCAACAAAAGGATATTATTGGCAATCTCTCGCGACATGATCAGGTCATGACGGAGTTGAGGCAGGCGTTTTCAGGTGCTTCCAACAACGTGAATAGACGAGGCCCAATTCCTACCGGTGCTCCCGGAAATCAAACAACACAGAGGGTTGATAACAACACCGTGAGAGGCGAGGTCGACTTCGATAGGGCCAGGGGGGACGGTAGCGGATCCGGTAACAACAATGAGAATGATCCCTTTAAAACCAAACTTATGTGGTTTATGTGGAAAATAAACACCCGAATGGACCAAATCCCCAGTGCACCTCCAGTATTGAAAGGACCAGCTTAGAAGAAATACACCTAGTTGTCGTTCAAGCCAAGCGCGAACTAGAGTTGATCTCGAAGCGGTTCAAGATGTCGGACGTGGATGGGACTTCAGATCCTCATGAGCGCATCACCACCTATACAACAACGGTGAAGGGAAACGACTTAGCTCTGCATAAGATTGAGCTAGTCTTATTGAAGAAATTCAGAGAGACCCTCACAAAATGGGCCATGACATGGTATTTTCTTTTACCCTAGCACTCATTAGATTCCTTCGAGATGCTCGCGGACTCTTTTATCAAGGCACATGCTGGGGCCAGGAAAGTACATGCCCGAAAGGCTGACATATTCATGATTGCACAAGGGGAGTCTGAATTGCTGCGGGAGTTTGTGACCCGATTTTAGAAGGAAATGATGCTGCTACCGGCCGTACCGGATGAATAGGCAGCTGAGGCATTCATTAAAGGTCTGAATTCGAGGAGTTTTGACGCTTCTCCGAAACTAAAAGAAGGTCTACTCGAGTTTCAAGCAATAACATGGGCAGATGTACACAACCGTTGCGAGTCGAAGATAAGAATTAAGGACGACCAGCTCGGTTTCCCAGCACCAACCAGGGTTCGGTATCGGGAGAAGAATAAGGAAAAATTGAATGATGATTTCGACGCAGACCGACGGTCTTCTAGAGGTCGATTTTTGCCCTATAAAAAGGGCCGAAGGACGCGACAGAGGTTTTCAGTCGGCAGATAGGTTCACTACAGATAGGAGAGT
Source organism: Nicotiana paniculata (assembly GCA_005239505.1). Lineage (NCBI taxonomy): Eukaryota > Viridiplantae > Streptophyta > Magnoliopsida > Solanales > Solanaceae > Nicotiana > Nicotiana paniculata. The sequence goes on along the minus strand of ML339894.1, from coordinate 60,041 downwards.
TGATCACGGCCGAAATAACAGATCATTGTAGGACAAAAAAGTATCGTGCTCTCGAGACTCCACCTACCCTAGGTTATCCGAATATAACTTCAACGTCAGCATGGTGGAACTAGTGTCTGTTGTGAGGAATATTAAGGAAGCATGATTTCCGAGGCCGATGAGATCCGATCCCTTTCAGAGGGATCCTAATTTATAGTGCGAATACCATGGAACCAACGACCACCGGACTGCAGACTGTCGACATCTGCGCGAGGAGGTGGCAACATTGCTGGAAAATGGGCATCTCAGAGAGTTCTTAAGAAACCACACCAAAAACATCTATGGTCGCAACTGGGATAACAGGAAACCCTCGAAAGCAGGAGAAGATCCCCCTCGTCTAACGATCAATATGATTTTTGGAGGGAACAATATTAATGGTGTAACTTTTTTGGCAGCAAAAAAGACGAAAGTATCGATGGCCTATAGCAAGAAAATCCGGGAAGTCGTTGAATACGACATCACCTTCACGGAGGAGGACGCAAATGGACTCATATTTCTAAACAACTATGCCTTGATAATCTCTCTTCATGTCTTAGATTTTAAGATTAAATGTGTTTTGGTGGACCCAGGGAGTTCAGCCAACATTATCCAATGGAGAGTGCTAGAACAAGCCAAGCTAGAACGACCCTTTTCAAAGTAGTAGACGCCGATATGGGTTACAATATCATTCTTGAGAGACCATGGATGCAGGAGATGAAGGTTGTACCGTTAATATATCATCAACTTCTGAAATTCCCAACTCCGAAGGGAATTAAACATGTAAGAGGAGATCAATCGGCACTAAGGGAGATGAACGTGATCTCAATTTCCAGTAGCAAAGGGAAGGAGCATGCAACATAGAAATTACAGGAACCGATGCCTGCTCCTGAGCCGTACGAAGACAACAGGGGGAGGAGTCGTTGGAATCCTATCATGTACCAAGATATTTCCAGGTACCAGAAGAAATTGACGCAACCAAATACACAACGAAAGAACTCGAGCAAGTCGCATTGTTTGAGAAATTCTTGGAGAGGAAGTTCCACTTGGGGACATGGCTAAACCCCTAGCTCAGTTCTGGATTTATTGAATTCTTAAATTTAAATTTGACTGTTTTGCGTGGTCGCATGCGTACATGATGGGTATCTCGCAAGAAGTGGCCTTGTACAAGTTAAGTTTGGATCCTAACATCCCTCCGGTAAGGCAGAAGAAATACCCTATTGTCGAGGTCAGATACAAATTTTTCAAAGAAGAGGTAACTCGATTGTTTGATATCGGTTCAATCCGGGAGGTAAAGTATCCTGACTGTCTAGCTAACTTAGTAGTAGTACCAGAAGAATGGTTCCCACTGCCAAACATTGATCAAATGATTGGTGCAATAGTCGAGCATGAGTTGAAGAGTTTCCTTGATGCTTATTCCGGGTACAACCTGATCAAGATGAACTCGGAGGATCAGGAAAAAACTTGTTCATAACGAACTTCGGCACATATTGCTATAATGTGATGCCTTTCGGACTTAAGAACGCCAGAGCCACTTATAAGAGGCTTGTAAACAAAATGGTTGAGAAACAAATAGGGAAAAACATGGAAGTTTACATAAATGATATGTTGGTTAAGTCTTGAATGCAGGTGATAATCTTAAACATCTGCAAGAAACCTTTGACATCCTAAGGAAGCACAACATGAAACTTAACCCTGAAAGGTGTGCATTCGGAGTCAGCTCCAGTAAATTCTTTGGATTAATGGTGTCGCAAAGGGGGATCGAAGTTAATCCCGATAAAATTAAATACATCGAGGACATCCCTGACCAGCTATCAAACGTGGAAGAGGTTCAAAGGTTGACATAAAGGCTGGCCACTTTAAGCAAATTCATTTCCCGGTCTTCGAAAAATGTCATCACTAATTTTCACTCCTCAAAAAGAAGAACAACTTCAAATGGACTCCGGAATGCCAGCATCTCTAAATGATTAGAAAAGGTATTTGCCGAGCCCTCTATTATTATCAAAATCAGAGGAAGGAAAACATTTGCTGATTTACTTAGCAGTCTTGGAGGTAGCGGTAAGTGTTTTTTTAGTCCGTGAAGATGAAGGTATGCAATATCCTTTTTATTATGTTGGTAAAGTTTTAACGGGAGCAGAAAATCGCTACCCACTTCTGGGAAAATTGGCCTTAGCTCTGATAGACATGGTGACAACCTTTCCCCTGCGGAATATCCTTCGCCAACCTGAACTTTCAGGTCGACTATCCAAGTTTTGACATAGAGTATAAACCTAGAAATGCGATTAAGTCACAAGTTTTGGCTGACTTTGTGACCGATTTTAGTCCGGGACTGCTGCCTTTGGCTACCAAAGAAGCAGTGATAATGTCGGAATCAACGTCAGGAGTTTGGACCTTGTTCATGGACGGAGCTTCCAATGTGAAAGAGTCCGGGCTCGGTGTAGTACTAATCACGCCTTCGGTAGAAACCCTAAGGAAGGTCATAAGAACTCATCCTCTGACTAACAATGAAGTCGAGTATGAGGATTTGATTGCAGGACTCGAGCTGGCCCGGGACTGGACTTCAGGTCATAAAAATCAAATGTGATTTCCAACTAGTAGTAAATCAAGTCTATGGGATCTTTGAAGCCAAAGGGGAACACATGCAACAATATGTAGTGAAAGTCCAGGCTCTGCTCGCACGGTTCCGGGAATGGTCAATTACCCACATCCCGAGGGAAGAAAATGTGGAAGCAGATAGGATCGTCCACGAAAATGAAGGGATCGGACTCTGGTACGGTCCTGCAGCTTATGCATTCGGTATTGGGCATATATGACAATTATGAAGTAAACGTGACTAATTTGGTATGGGACTGGAGAAATGAGATCATTTATTATCTCGTACACAGAAGGCTACCTGAATATCCTAAGGCATCTCGGGCGTTGCACACCAAATCAACTCGATACTGCTTTAGGGGAGGTCAATTGTTTAGAAAATCTTTTCAAGGCCCGTTGGCCCGATGCTTAGGAGCCTGATGACGTCCAAAACACACCTCGATAAGAGATGCTATGGTAGTATGCAATATAATTTACCCAACTATGAGTCGGGATCGAATCCCACAAGGAGCTATGAAGCATTTTAGTTGATTCAATTACTAAATAGTCTAAGTTGAACAAAGAGGGACAAATATACTTGGATTTTGTGGATATTAACTAATGAATTTATTCGACTAACTAACAACAAACTAAACTAGAAGTCGAGAATAACTTAAGTAATTTGTAGATGATAAAAAGGCCTAAGGTAGAGAATTCCCCAATTGTCGGGCTAACTCTGAGTGAAATCCTGAAACTTTGTTTGACATTATTCTATCAACCTTGGACCTAAATTTATTTGCTAGATTTTCCCAACTACTAACAACATCATTCTTCTTAAAATAATCAAGATAATAAACTCGTCCAATTGTAGGTCACAATCGAATCATGATGTTCCCATAACGATTCTAAATTGGGTTAAGTAATTCCTTAATTCAGCCCGAAGTACTATTGTTTGACTGGCCCAATCTTGTCAATCTTTCCCAAGAATAACAAGAAATAGGGCATAAATAATTGCGAGCTCAAAATCCTAAATTCATTAAAATAGCAGCCAAACAAATAGAATAAATATCAACGATTCAGGAATATTTACTCAAACTATCCAGCGGTTCATCAATACCCTGGATAGGGAATTTAACTACTCATGTTTGTACTAAAGAACATAATGACTATTCTCAAAACAATCTCCATAATAAATGAAAAATATGAAAAGTTGAGAGATACACTTAAAATCGTTGATTAGGATAGTTTTTGGACTATTCCAAGCCCTTACTTGCTTCGAAAGTAGTGTTCTCTTCTTTCCAGGTCGAGATTCTGGCTGGGGAGGCGAAAAGAAGTTTTTATATCGTGTAAAATTTGCTCCAAAGACTAAAATATCCTTATAATCTTTGCCTAGAAATTTCTGCTCGCGCACCGTGCGCTCTGCATTTGATCTTGTCTAGATAAGCGCATGCTGAGCGCACATTAGAGGGAAACAGCGTTGTGTTTGCACTTTGTCATTTTTTTCAATTTGAGCAGATTTTCGTCCCGAAACTTCAAAAATTCCGTCAATTCTTCTTTCAACTCCCTATCAACCTAAGAGCATCAATTAAGCACAATTTTGGTGAGTTTTAACCACTAAACAATTCAAGAACACTTTAGAATGAGGTTAAACTACTATCAAAATATAGAGAATTATGCGAAATATCACTACCCCACACTTAGGCTTTTGCTCGTCCTCGAGGAAAGAAGAAAAATGGTTCAACCTTAACACATAAGCAATCAAAACCAGTTCAAAACTTCTAAACAAACATATTCCGCTGAGATCAACCATGAAATTCAGAGATCCTTTTCTTACTCATACTCACACATTGAAAATTTAAACTTCACATCACGACCCTGAATTCCACTGTCGGGACCGTGTTGGTGCCTAACATTCCACTTGCTAGGCAAGCCAACTTTAGAGTATTATTAAGCTAAACCTTATTCAATTCAGTCAACAACATGAATAAACTAAGATGAAATACAAAGAATACGGAATAATATAAAGGCTTCAACATTTACAACCACCCGGATCTGGAGTCACAATTCACGAGCTACTAAGATTAGTACCAACGGAGTCTGAAGAAGGGAAAATACACTATTTTTAAAGTAGAAAAATAGTAAACGATAAAACTAAGAAGAGACTCCAGGGTCTGCGGACGCCAGCAGATCTACCTTGGGCTTCCTGACAGCAAATCCGATAGCTAATCTCTCAATCAGCCAGAGCAGGTACCAAAATCTGCACAGAAAGTGCAAAGTGCAGTGTCCGTACAACCGACACCATGTACTGGTAAGTGTCGAGCCTAACCTCGATGAAGTAGTGACGAGGCTAAGACAAGACACCTACAATCAAACCTATACAATTTAACAATGTGTACAAAAGTAACAGCAATGAAGAACTAAACAAGTAATACCGGGAGGGGGAAAAAAGTTGAGGGGAATACGAGATAAATAAATACAGCAAAATGATAACTTGAACAACCAATATACTATGAACCAACAAGAACCAGTGAACACACTATAGGAAAAAATGCACGCATCACCATTTGTGCTTTTACTTTCATCCTCGCCAAGAAATTAATAGAACCGGCACGACATCACCCTTCGTGCATTAACTCTCATAACATGGCATGGCATCATCCTTCGTGCATTATACTCATAATATGGCACAGCATCACCCTTCGTGAATTAACACTCTCAGTCTCACCATAAAGTCAATAGAAATGGCACGACATCACCCTTCATGCATTAACACTCTCCCTTACCATAATGCAACGAACAAATAACAACAGGGAGATAAAATAACAAGTACAAGCCTTACTTCCACATTTGGTTCCACAATTGCAACCTCAACTTCGGAATCAATACTCAATTATCACCAAAAGATTCGTAAGCATGATAAAGGCGATCGATTTTGACAATACTAGTATAAACATGGATAACATGAACAACGGAAGCTATATTTGCAAGAAACCACACCCTACCTGCATGCTTTAACCCAAATACCCATCCACCCCCGAGCCCGGTTATGTGATTTGTTTTGGAATCCGACCTCAATTTGAGGTTTAAATCCCCAAATTACCAAATCCCTAATTTCTACTCAAAAACCCCCCATTCGACCATAAAAACCTTAGATTGTAGGTTGAAATCTTAGGAAAAGTAGCGAAAGATGGAAAGGAAATAGGTAAGAATCACTTACCAATGATTTGGGGAATAAGAAGTCTTGGAAAAAAATTGCATCTAAGGTTTTAGGTTTTGGAAATTTGAGAAATGAACCAAAAATCCCGTCCAAAGTCATTTTGATCAGTTGTAGGTGTCGCATTTGCGACCTGGGGTTCGCAAATATGAGCCCCGCAGAAGCGATGAAACTATCACAAATGCGAAGGTTCTCACATTCCTGCTATCATCGCAAATGTGGAAAAAAAGTCGCAAATGCGAGCCTGACCATTTCCGCAATTGTGACTATATGATCGTATTTGTGATCACTTCCTTCCCCCGTCCCACTTTGCAAATGCAAAGGATTGTACGCAAATGCGAAAGTCATGAGGCCTAGCCTATCACGACCCAAACTGGAGGATCATGACCAGCACCCGGGCCATACTTGTCGAGCACCAACGTACATTTTATCTAACCATCTTTATTATCTTTAAGGGCTAATGAGATCAATATAAATGGTAGATATGGATCATGAACAATAAACAATGAAAGATAATGGCATGAACCTACATCACATGGGATGAAAAGACTACTAAGAAACTACATATAAGGTACGAGCTACAACGCTGCCATGAAAAACTATACAACAAAAATTAGCCAACAAGGCATATCAACTATACATCAGTCGAACTCACGGCTTCCGATCACCGTCCCGTGAGTTCTTACAAGTATTGAACGAATTACCATGGACTTATAGCAGAAAAAATGGATGAAAGATATCAGTAAACTCACCTTACTTGTTGGATAACTCAGCCCTTATGTTGGTTCTTCAAACTCTAGGTTTTACCCCCAGTTAGAACTTGAAAGAGAGAGAAAATCAATTGGGGTTTGTGGATAATTTTTGGGAGGAAGCTTGCCGGGGTTTAGGTATGGTTATTTGTGATATACAATGAGGTTTATATTTCAGGAGATAAGCCTTTAAATGGTCTCTTTGGCCGACCCGAAATTGCCTATTTTTGGGCTCTCATTTAACCAAGTAGGTGACACACCTACTTGTCACCTAGCAGCCTGTGCAGTCTCGCAACAATGCCTATATCTCTCTACTCCGATGTCGTATTGATAAACGGTTTAATGTGTTGGAAACTAGACTCATAGATATTCAATTTTGTTGGTAGATCACCCCGTAATTCCAAGTAAATTGGGATAAATCTTAGTAACATTTGACCTAAAGTTTAAATAAAATTATGAACATAAGTTGCGACACTTTTTGCCGACTTTTGTTTCATAACTCGTTTGACTTCAGACTTATGATACGGATATTATATGATTTAAATACCTTAAAACACAACCTCTTGAGAATATTAAGAACCCCTAGGTTTACTCAAAAATACGGCGTACAACATCCTTGATTCGTTTAACTTCTAATACTTGTTAATCACCCTTATACACTCTTTTATCATTTAAGACCAATAGGATTAACTTCTTATCATCTCAAAAATAATATCTTCTCAGATTTACGTAGACTAACTTATGGCATGAACCATCTTACCTGAATATGGGTTGTAACAGCCTCCCCCTAGGAACATTCGTCCTCGAAAGTAAGGGTTTATGGGGAGCCTAACTCATCGTGGATTCCAACGGAAATTTCCGGCCGAGTTTCCCCTATAAAATGGATACCAACCAAACTTGCAAGCAGTTAAACCAGTGTATAGCCTTACAAGGCTATATCAAGCATTATGGATATGTACGTTATCTGTATATTACCATTTTGTATTAAGGAAGAGTATTCTCAAGCTACTACTTACCTAATAGATCCATTTCACCTTCTAATGCGTCCTGCGTCCCCCCCGGGATCCTCGTTATCTTGAATCTGGAACAAGTAAGGATATTTAGAATTCATCTCCCCTTCTGCTTCCCATGTAATTTCTTCCATGTTCTTGTTCCTCCACAATACTTTGACGGAAGATACATTCTTTGTTCTCAGCTTGCGGACTTGTCGATCTAATATAGCGACTGGCACTTCTTCATATGATAGATCCTCTGTAAATTTTACATCTTTGATAGGGACGACCCGAGAAGGGTCTCCAATATATTTCCTCAACATAGATACATGGAATACCGGGTGGACAAATTCCAATTCAGATGGTAATTCTAACTCATAAGCAACCTGTCCAATTCATCGAAGAATTTTGTACGGACCGATATACCGCGGACTCAGCTTACCCTTTTTCCCAAAATGCATAAAACCCTTCATCGGCGAGATCCTTAGGAAAATCCAATCACCAACCTCAAACACCAGATCACGACGTCGGACATCAGAATATGACTTTCGCCTGCTTTGCGCCGTCCTCAGCTGCTCTTGTATCAGTTTCACCTTCTCAATGGCTTGGTGAATCAAATCTGGCCCATATAGTTCTGTTTCACCGACTTCGAACCATCCAAGTGGTAATCTACATCTCCTCCCGTATAGTGCCTCGTACGGGGCCATTTTAATACTGGAATGGTAGTTATTATTGTAGGAAAATTCTATGAGTGGAAGTCATCCCAATTCCCATTGAAATCCAGAACACATGCTCGTAGCATATCTTCAAGTGTCTGAATGGTACGTTCAGCCTGTCCATCAGTTTGTGGATGGAATGCAGTTCTGAGTTTCACTTGTGTGCCTAAACCTTTCTGAAAAGACCTCCAAAAGTTAGCCGCAAATTGCGCTCCTCGGTCTAATATAATAGATATCGGCACACCATGAAGCCTAACAATCTCCTTGATATCAACTTCGCATAATCTTCAGTTGTGTAAGTTGTCTTAGCTGGCAGAAAATGGGAACGTTTGTAAGTCGATCAACTATCACCCATATGGAGTCAAACTTATGATAGGAGCGAGTTAATCCAATAATGAAGTCCATATTAATCACCTCCCATTTCCAGGTTGGAATCTCTATATTCTGAAGCAATCCACTGGGTTTCTAAGGTTCGATTTTTACTTGTTGACAATTAGGACACTGGGCTACAAATTTTGCAATAGACTTCTTCATGTTATCCCACCAATACTACTCCTTAACATCATGATACATCTTTGTCGAGCCGGGATGGATGGAATATCGGGATTGATGAATCTCAATCATAATCTTTTCTCTCAACCCTGCCACATCAGGCACGCATAACCGGCCCTGGTATCTCAGTGCCCCATCTGTTCCAATCTCAAAAGCCATAATTTTACACTGTTGAATACTCTTTCTCAATCGTACTAAGGTAGGATATTCATATTGCCGTGCTTTTACCTCGGCTACCAATGATGATTCTGATGTATTTTGTACAGTAACCCCTCCGTCATTAGAGTCTAACAATCTAATTCTCATGTTGGCTAGTTGATGAAGCTCTTTAGTCAACCCATGTCTACTTGCCTCAATGTGTACTAAGCGTCCCATTGACTTACGACTGAGAGCGTCTGCCATAACATTGACTTTACCGGGATGGTACAATATCTCGACATCGTAATATTTCATTAATTCAAGCCACCTACACTGCCTCAAATTCAACTCCTTCTGCTTGAAGATGTATTGTAAACTCTTGTGATTTGTGTATATTTCAACATGGACGCTGTATAAGTAGTGCCGCCATATATTCAAAGCATATATTACTGTATCCAATTCCAAATCATGGGTCGGGAAATTCTTTTTATGCTTCTTCAATTGTCTTGATGCATAAGCAATCACCTTCCTATGTTGCATCAATACGCACCCCAAACCTATACCTGAGGCATCACAATATACCACATAACCTTTTCTTCCTTCTGGGAGAGTGAGCACTGGCGCAGATGTCAATCGATTCTTTAACTCCTGAAAATTTTGTTCACAAGCGTCAGACCACTGGAACTTAGTAGCTTTCTGTGTTAACTTATTCAATGTGATGATATAGAGAAAAACCCTTCTACAAATCGCCTATAATATCCTGCTAAGCCCAGGAAGCTGCGGACTTCTGATAGTGTTGTAGGTCTCGGCCAATTCTTTACTGCATCAATTTTTTGAGTGTCGACACTAATACCCTCGTCAGATATCACATGGCCAAGGAATGTTACTGAGTTCAGCCAGAATTCACATTTGTAGAGCTTAGCATATAACTTACGATCCTGAAGCGTCTGTAATACTATCTGCAAGTGGCCCGCATGTTCCGCCTCCGAACGAGAATACACCAAAATGTCATCAATGAATACGATCACGAACACATCAAGATAGGGCCTTAATACAGTATTCATGAGATCCATAAAAGTTGTTGGGGAATTTGTTATCCCGAACGACATCACCAAGAACTCAAAGTGCCCATATCATGTCCGGAAGGGCGTCTATGGACCTGAATGTAAGTCAATCTTGGAGAAATACTTGGCACCCTGGAGTTGGTCAAACAGGTCGTCAATCCTTGGAAGTGGGTACTTGTTCTTTAAAGTAAACTTATTCAACTATCGATAATCAATACACATCCTTAACGACCCGTCTTTCTTCCGGACGAACAGAACTGGCACACCCCAAGGTGAAGTGCTAGGCCTAATAAAGCCCTTATCCAGCAAGTCCTTCAACTGCGCCTTCAACTCTTGCAACTCTGTCGGGGCCATCCTGTATGGAGGAATAGATATGGGTTGAGTTTCAGGAAACACATCAATGCTAAACTCAATCTCCCTTTCAAGAGGAAGGCCTGGGAGTTCATCTGGAAAAACATCTGGAAATTCATTGACCACGGGGATGGATTGTAGAGTAGGCAGCTTAGCCTTCGCATCCCTAACGCGAACGAGATGATAAATGTAACCTTTTGAGATCATCTTCCTTGCCTTAAGATAGGAAATAAACCTACCTTTCGGCGTAGCAATGTTCCCTTTCCATTCGATGACGGGTTCATCAGTAAATTTAAACCTAACCATATTCGTACGACAATTAACATTTGCATAGCATGAGGCCAACCAGTCCATTCCCATTATCACATCGAAATCAACCATTTCTAATTCAAAAAAATTCGTCGAGGTTTGACGACTACAAATCATCACTGTGCAACCTCTATATACCCTTCTAGAAATAACAGAATCTCCTATAGGAGTCGATACCTCAAGTGGTTTACTTATCAATTCTGGTTCAATGCCAAACTTATTAGCCACAAAGGGTGTAACATATAATAATGTAGATCCTGGATCAATCAATGCATATACATCATAAGAAAACACATACAATATACCTCTAACAACATGCTGAGACGACTCAAGATCCTGTCGACCTACTAGAGCATAGGTTCAATTTTGAGAACCACTTGAACTCGGCAGTGCACCTCTACCTCTACCACGACCTGTCGACTGCTGAAAACCCCGTGCTGGAGGTCCAACTGATGCGGAAGAACCAGACACAGATCTAGTTGGCTGAGCCAGATCACCACCTTCTCTGTTAGGACAATATCGCATCATATGGCCAGGCTGTCCGCAAGTATAGCACTCATCAGAACCTCGACGACGATGTCCAAAGTGCGCCTTACCGCACTGATCACAACGGGGTGTTAGGGGTCTTGTCTGAATAGTATCCCTATGATATTGTGAGCCTGATGCCCGCGAACTCTGACCTGGACCAGAATAGGTAAATCGATCATACCGAGGCCTCTAAAACTATGGAGGAGCACTAGTTACAGGTGGCGCCGAACTCCTCGAAGACTGGGGCCTAACACTGCCTCTGAAGTCATGACAATACCCTACAAATATCGCCCTCTTATGCTGGCCCGTATCCTGCTCCCTATCTGCCCTTTGATGGCGCTTATGATCCTCTAGGGTCTAGGCATAAGCCTGAATACAGGAAATATCCATGCCCTCCACCAAGTAGGTTGTCGTGCACTCATTTATCAGATGTGGTCCCAACCCATTCACAAACATATGCACCCTATCACTCATCTCGGCCACCATATACCTTGCTAAAGAATCAAACTGCATACTATACTTTCGCACACTCATATTACCTTGTCTAAGGTTCAAGAACTTATTAGCTCTAGCTCGTCGTATCTCAAATGGCAAATAGTGACGAAGAAAGGCCTCAGAGAATTCCTTCCACACAGCTGGAGGGGCGTTCAGACCTCTGGATCTCTCCAAACTATCATACCAGAAAATCGCTAAATCCCGTAACCGATAAGAAGCCAATTCTACTCCCTCTGTATCTGTAGCATGCATAACCTGCAATGTACGATGAACCTGGTCAATAAAAGTCTGCGGGTCCTCCTTAGCGTCTGATCCGGTAAACACTGGAGGGTCTAGATTAATAAAATCATGAATTCTCGTACTATTCGGTTTATCAACAGCACCGGTATTCTGCCTCTGAGCCTGAGCAGCTACCAAGCTAGTTAAAAATTGCACCGCACTCTGTATATCCTGGTCTGTAGGGCCAGACGGAGGAACTGGTGGTGCAGGGTTCCTCCTAATATCCTCTGGATGAGACGGAGTAGATGAGGTATGAGACGGCATCTCACTCTGAGCCTCACTTTGGCCTGCTCTGGCTTGAGGCACCTGACTGGTACCCTCTCCCGGAGTTATATCAAGCCGTCTAGTAATCGCTTGCTTCCTAGTCGAAGGCATAACTGAAAGAAAACAAGGTTAATATTAGATACAAACACTAAATACTCAACTCTACGCACGATCTAGATTCAGGTGAAGGTAACAACCCTAGATGTCATGTAGTCTCCTGATTATAAATGTGGCGCGCTACACATCCATAATCAAGACTCTACTAGACACGGCTCATAGACAACCCCTGGGATAGACTTGCTCAGATTCCAAGTTTGTCACGACCCAAACTAGAGGATCATGACCAGCACCCGGGCCATACTTGCCGAGCACCAACTTACATTTTATCTAACCTTCTTTATTATCTTTAAGGGCCGACGAGATCAATATAAATGGTAGATATGGATCGTGAACAATAAACAATGAAAGATAATTTCATGAACCTACATCACATGGGATGACAAGACTACTAAAAAACTACATATAAGGTACGAGCTACAATGCTGCCATGAAAGATTATACAACAAAATTAGCCAAAAAGGCATACCAACTATACATGAGTCGACACTGTCTATGAGCCTCTAAAGGAGCATAAGTTATACAATATTGCCGGAACAGGGCCCCGACATAACCATAATATCTATAAAAAAATGCATACCGGCCACGGCAAGTCCGGAGAAAGGATCTTGCCAATAACCGCTGAACTGGGAAGCCTACTGTGGTGGGGGAGCTGTGTCTACCTGTCTATCAGGACCTGCAGCACGACATGCAGCATCCACACATAAAAAGGACGTCACTACGAATAAAGTACTGAGTATGTAAGGCAGGAAAGCATAAGTAAGAACAGTAATATAAACAAGGATAGAGTATATACAACCTCTAACATATGGCCTCTGAGGGCTACTGACATGAAATGCGTGATACATACATATATATAAACATAAACATTTAAAACATACACCTCTGGGGGAAACATCATCATCATATTGTACTCGTCCGTAATAGGCTCGGTAAAACGTACCCGGCCACGTGGAGCTTGGTAAAATCCAACTGATCGGTGGTTACACTATAGGTGCCGTACCCGGACGACTATAGCGTTGCTCGGTAGAGTAAAATATATATATATATATATATATATATATATAATGCATGTAGGACTCATTGGAATCATATTCTGAACCTTTCGGAGTGACGTAAGGTCGATATCTCCGTACATGTTATTAGGACTAACTCTTCATTAAGAATATTATAAGAATCAGGAAGTACCAACAACATTGATAACATAAGAATAAGAGAAGAAACCTCAACATCAATTGTTCCATAAGAAGGGAAACAATGTAAGTACTACCAGATTCTAAGAGTAGAGTATCTTTGGAAGCTCGTTCATTGCATTAAGTACAATCAGAGCCGTGCAAAAGAAGGAAAGGGATAGCCTCACATACCTTGTATATGTACTTCCCAACCTCAAGGTATGCAAATGTCATGACTCTTTAATCTACAATAAGAGAAACGACACTATCGTTATCGTTTAAGCGTCATAACTATTATGTATCAACCATAACATATTTTACGATGAAACGGAAAGCACCTACCCTATATATATGACTTCACACAAGTCAAAACAATCACCAAACATCCCAAAAAATATCAATAATAATCATATTGAGCCTCCCAAAAGAGTCCACATAACCTAATCACTTCATACATAAGACGACCACCTTAGTAGTGTCGAACGACCCGGAAATGTTACGATGAATGACCAGACCACAACCCTACATCTATATGGTGTTTTCCACACCCTTCCTCCTCCAAAACTTCACAAAATAGTATTAAAACACGTAGCCCAACAGCACCACAAAACATTCCACAAAACAGTCCACAAAACAGTCCGCTACAAGTGAATAACTCGAACTCATGGCTTCCGATCACAATCTTGTTAGTTCTTACAAGTATAGAACGAATTACCATGAACTTACAGCAGAAAAAATGGATTAAAGATATCAGTAAACTCACCTTACTTGTTGGATAACTCAGCCCTTATGTTGGTTCTTCAAACTCTAGGTTTTACCCCCAGTTAGAACTTGAAAGAGAGAGAAAATCAATTGGGGTTTGTGGATAATTTTTGGGAGGAAGCTTGCAGGGGTTTACGTCTGGTTATTTGTGATACACAATGAGGTTTATATTTCAGGAGATAAGCCTTTAAATAGGCTCTTTGGTCGACCCGAAATTGCCTATTTTTAGGCTCTCATTTAACCAAGTAGGTGACACACCTACTTGTCACCTAGCAGCCTGTGCAGTCTCGCAACAATGCCTATATCTCTCTACTCTGATATCGTATTGATAAACGGTTTAATGCGTTGGAAACTAAAAGCATAGATATTAAATTTTGTCGGTATATCACCCCGTAATTCCAAGTAAATTGGGAGAAAATCTTAGTAACATTTGACCTAAAGTTTAAATAAAATTATGAACATAAGTTGCGACACTTTTTGTCGACTTTTGTTTCATAACTCGTTTGACTTCAAGACTTATGATAAGGATATTATATGATTCAAATACCTTAAAACACAACCTCTTGAGAATATTAAGAACCCCTAGGTTTACCCAAAAATACGGGGTACAACATCCTTGATTCGTTTAACTTCTAATACTTGTTAATCACCCTTATACACTCTTTTATCATTTAAGACCAATAGGATTAACTTCTTATCATCTCAAAGATAATCTCTTCTCAGATTTACATCGACTAACTTATGGCATGAACCAATGTACGTGAATATGGGTTGTAACACAGCCATTCTTCCCAAATGCGAGAAATAGCTCGCAAATACGGAACCTTCATAGGTCGCAAATGCGGTGCTTGATCTCGCATTTACAAATCGCCAAAATAACACCTAGAACTACGAATTGAACACCAAATCAAATGAAATTTTCAAGAAAACTTTGGAACTTCTATTTTCACAACCGGATGTCCGAATCACGTCAAACCAACTCTGTTTTTCTTCAAATTTCACAGACAAGTCATAAATATGGTGTTGGACCTATACCAGGTTCCGGAACCAAAATACGGACCCGTTATCCAAAAAGCCAAACTTTGGTCAAACATTTCAAATTCATTAAGCCTTTAACTTTCAAATTTTGACAAAGCCCGATATCTCGGGCTAAGGACTCCCGAATTCGATTCCGGGCATATGCCCAAGTCCCAAATCACCGTAGGACCCATTGGGACAGTTAAATCATGAATCCGGGTCCGTTTACTAAAACTGTTGACCGAAGTCATCTCAAATGAAGTTTTTAGGCAAAAAGTCTTGATTTTCTCAGTTTTTAACATAAAAGCTTTCCGAAAAAATGCACCGACTATGCATGCAAATCGAGGAAGGCTAAAACATGATTTTTAAGACTTCGGATCATAGAATTAGGTTTCAAAACATGAGATGACCTATCGGGTCATCACATTTTCAACCTTTAAAATAACTGTTCGTCCTCGACGAACATAGAGAAGTACCTGAACTTGTGAAAAGGTGGGGATATTTACTCCGCATATCCGACTCAAACTCCCAAGTAGCTACCTCGACGGGTTGGACTCTCTACTGCACTCAGACTGAAGGATAACTCTTCGGCCTCAACTGGCAAACCTGCCGGGCTAGAATGGCCGTCGGCTCCTCCTCGTAAGTTAAATCCGTTTCCAACTGGACAGAGCTGAAATCTAACACATTGGACGGATCTCCGTGATACTTCCGGAGCATGGACACATGGAACACCGGATGAACTGCTGATAACCCCGGTGTCAACCAAGCCTGTAAGCCACCTCCCCCACTCTCTCAAGAATCTCAAAAGGTCCGATAAACCTAGGGCACAACTTTCCCTTCTTTCCGAAACTCATGACTCTCTTAATGGGTGATACTCGGAGCAACACTCTCTCCCCGACCATGAATACAACATCACGAACTCTACGGTCGGTATAACTCTTCTTCTTGGACTGATTTGTGTGAAGTCCATCTTGAATAATCTTGACCTTATCCAAGGCATCATGTACTAGATTTGTGCTCAACAACCGAGCCTCTCCCGGCTCGAACCACCCAACTGGAGACCGGCATCGCCTATAATATAATGCCTCATAGGGAGCCATCTGAATTCTCGACTGGTAGTTGTTGTTATAGGGTGAACTTTTCAAGGGGAAAAAATTGATCCCATGATCCTCCGAAGTCTATAACACATGCGCGGAGCATATCCTCCAATATCTGAATAGTGCGCTCGGACTGTCCGTCCATCTGAGGATGAAATGTTGTGCTCAACTCAACATGTGTGCCCAACTCACGCTGTACTGCCCTCCAGAAGTGCGAGGTGAACTGCGTACTTCGATCAAAAATGATAGACACGGGCACACTGTGAAGATGGACGATCTCGCGAATATAAATCTCTGTCAACAACTCCGAAGAATAGGTAACTGTCACAGGAATGAAATGCGCTGTCTTAGTCAGCCTTCCCACAATGACCCAAACGGCATCGAACTTCCTCTGAGTCCGTGGGAGTCCAACAACAAAATCCATAGTGATATGCTTATACTTCAACTCAGGAATCTCTATCTTCTGAAGCAAGCCACCGGGTCTCTGATGCTCATACTTCACTTGCTGAAAATCCAGGCACCGAGCTACATAAGAAACTATATCCGTCTTCATCCTCCTCCACCAATAATGTTGCCATAAGTTCTTATACATATTTGTGGCGCCCGGATGAATAGAATACCGGGAACTGTGGTCCTCCTCAAGAATCAACTCACGAAGTCCATCCACATTAGGCACACAAACATGACCATGAATCCTCAAGACCCCGCCATCACCAATAGTAACCTTTTTGGCACCACCGTGTCGCACTGTGTCCCTAAGGACCAACAAATGAGGGTCGTCATACTGCCGATCTCTGATGCGCTCAAACAAAGAAGATCGAGCAAATGTGCAAGTTAGAACACGGCTGGGCTTTGAAATATCCAACCTCACAAACTGGTTGGCCAAAGTCTAAACATCTGATGCAAGAGACCTTTCACCGACTGGAATGAACGCAAGGCTACCCATACTCGCTGCTTTCTACTCAGGGCATCGACCACCACATTGGCCTTCCAGGGATGATACAAGATGGTGATATCATAGTCTTTCAATAGCTCCAACCACCTTCTCTGCCTCAAATTGAGATCCTTTTTCTTGAAGAAATACTGAAGGCTCTGATGATCACCTCACACGACACGTCGTAAAGGTGGTGACTCCAAATCTTCAGCGCATGAACAATGGCTTCCAACTCTAAGTCATGGACAGGGTAATTCTTCTAATAAACCTTCAACTGTCGCAATGCATATGCAATCACCCTGCCCTCCTGCATCATTACTGCAGTGAGCCCAACACAGTACGCATGACAATATACCGTGTAAGATCCTGAACCTGTGGGCAACACCAACACCAGTGTTGTAGTCAAAGCCATCTTGAGCTTCTGAAATCTCACCTCACACTCGTCTGACCATCTAAACGGGGCACCCTTATGTGTCAACCTGGTCAAGGGGGCTGCTATATACGAAAACCCCTCCACAAATCGAAGGTAATAGCCCGCCAAACACAAGAAACTTCTTATCTCCGTGGCTGAAGTGGGTCTAGGACAGTTCTGAACTACCTCAATCTTCTTAGGATCTACCTGGATTCCCTCTGCTGAAACAACGTGCCCCAAGAAAGCGACTGAATCCAATCAAAACTCGCACTTTGAAAACTTGGCATATAACTGGTTGTCTCTCAGAGTCTGAAGCACAACCCTAAGATGCTTCTCTTGCTCATCTCGACTGCGGGAGTATATCAAGAGACCGTCAATAAACACAATCACAAAGGATTCCAAGTAAGGCTTGAACATTCTGTTCGTCAAATCCATGAATGTTTCTGGGGCATTTGTCAACCCAAAAGACATCACTAGAAACTCATAATGCCCGTTCCGAGCCCGAAAAGCTATCTTAGGTACATCGGATGCCCTAATCTCAACTGATGATAGCCAGACCTCAAATCAATCTTCGAAAACACCTTAGAACCATGAACCTGATCAAATAAATCATCAATCCTCGACAATGGATACTTGTTCTTGATGGTGACTTTGTTCAACTTCCGATAATACATGCACATCCTCATTGATCCATCCTTCTTCTTAACAAACAACACAGGCGCAACCCAGGGCGAGACACTAGGTCTAATGAAGTCCTTATCAAGAAAATCCTGGAACTGTTCCTTCAATTCCTTCAACTTTGGTGGGTCCATACAGTATGGCAGAATAGAAAGTTGGTTGAGTGCCCGGATCCAAGTCAATAAAAAAATCAATATCCCTGTCGGGTGGCATCCCCGGCATGTCTGCAGGAAATACCTCTGGAAACTCATGAACAACTGACACGGAATCCATGGAAGGAACATTTGTCCTAGAATCACAAACATACGCCAAATAAGCTAAACATCCCTTCTCGACCATACGTCGAGCCTTCATGAAGAGATAACCCTGCTAGTAGAATGGCCAGGAGTTTGTCTCCACTCTAATCGAGGCAACCCGGCAATGCTAAAGTCATTGTCTTGGCGTGACAGTCCAATATAGCGTGATAAGGTGGCAGCCAATCCATACCTAGTATAACATCAAAATCAACCATATCGAGAAGTAGAAGATCTACACTAGTCTCAAGACTCCAAACAGTGACCACACACGAACGATAAAGACGATCTACAACAATAGCATCCCCCACGAGTGTGGACACATATACAGGGGCACTCAAAGAAAAACCCGGATCAAATAGAACTGAAGCATCTCTACTGCAAGCTGAAACAATACCGGTGATAACGGCGTCAGATGACTCAGCCTCAGGCCTGGTTGGAAAAGCATAGCATCGGGGTTGGGGGCCACCACTATGAACTACATCTCTAGGACGACCCTTGGCTGGATGGCCTCCACCTTTCGCAGCCTGACCTCCACATCCACCTCTAATGGTCGGACCACCATCTCTGGCTGCCTGACCCCTACCTCTAGCTGGTTGAGCAGGCGGTGTAGCACCCGGTGCCGGGACCATGGCACGAGAACCCTGATGCTGTGAATTGCTCGATGCACGAGGGCAAAATCTAGCAATGTGCCTCGGATCACCACAAGTATAACAAGACCTCGTCTACTATGAATGTTAGCCGTGAAACTGACCTTGTCGACCTGAGTAACCACCCTGAAAAGTATGGAGCGGAGGTGCACTGATAGGAGCTTGTGGTGCATTGTAGGCTAGCTGATCAGAATAAGGCATATGAGGGCCACGACCACCTAGAGCACCGTGGGATGCCTAGAGTGCTGAATGAAATGGACTGGGAGGATGGCCTCTACCAAAAGTACACCTGCCTACAGATGAGGCATCGCTGAACCCACCGGAATGACGAGGTCTCTTGTGAGAACCCTGACCTCCCTGAGCAAGAAACACCTCGACTCGCCTGGCGACATTGGCAGCTTCCTGAAAAGAAATCTCACTCCCAGTCTCCTTAGCCATCTGCAATCTGATAGGCTGAGCAAGTCCCTCAATAAATATCCTCAGCCTCTCTCTCAGTAGGAAGTAGAAGAAGAGCATGACGGGCCAAATCCACAAAACGGGTCTCGTATTGAGTAACAATTATACTTCCTGTTGAAGACACTCGAACTGACAGTGATGATCCTCTCTCAATGTAATAGGGAGAAACTTCTCCAGGAAGAGATGAGAGAACTAGTCTCAAGTAAGAGTAGGCGACCCCACTGGTCTGGTCAACAAATAATCTCTCCACCATTTTTTGATGGAACCAGTCATCTAAAATGCAGCAAAATTGACCCAATGGTCTCCACTATACCCATGTTCTATTGAACCTCATGACAACTGTCAAGATACTCATGGGGGTCCTCTGAAGATGCTCCACTGAAGTGAACTGGAAAGAGCTTGGTGAACTTTTCCAATCTCCATAAAGCCTCAGAAGACATAGTTGGCCCCTCACCGGCCTGTGTTGCAACAACCAGCTGAACTACTCTGACTGGCTAAGATGCTGAAGTCTGATACTAGGGAGCCATCTGCTCCGGAGTGTGAGTAGCAGGAGTCTGTGCTCCTCCACCAGCCTGAGAGACGGCTGGTGCCATGGGAAATGCGCCAGTCTGGGCCACACTCTCCATAAGACCACCAAAACGGACCAAAGAGTCCTGAAGCACTGGGGTGGCAATGAACCCCTCCGAAACTTGAGCTGACCCAACAAGAACAGTCTGGGCGGGAGCCTCCTCCTCAAACTCTACCCGAGGCTCCTCTGCGAGGGCTGCTGCTGGGGCTCTAGGTTGAGCCCTGCCCCTATCTCAGCCTCTGGCACGGCCTCGGCCACGACCTCTACCCCTCGTAGGAGATGCTGCTGGAGGCTCTAGCTGCTGCCCAGCTGAAGAAATGGTACGTGTTATTGCCATCTGCGAGCGAATAAGAGTAGAAGAGTTCAATCAGTACTGAGAAAACAAAACTACACGACAAAGATAAATAGAAGTGAAATTTGTTCCTAAACTTCAGAGCCTCTGGAGATAAGTACAGACGTCTATGTACCTATCCCCTGAACTCTACTTAGCTCGCTCATGAATCGTGAGACCTAGGCAACCTAGTGCTCTGATACCAACTTGTCACGACCCAGAATTCCCACTGTCGGGACCGTGATGGCGCCTAACATTTCACTTGCAATGCAAGCCAACGTTCAAGTATTATTAAGCTAAACCTTATTCAATTCATCCAACAACAGCAATAAACTAAGATGAAATACAGCGAATACGGAATATTATAAAGGCTTCAACATTTACAACCACCCGGATCTGGAGTCACAATTCACGAGCTACTAAGATTACTATGAACAGAGTCTGAAGAAGGGAGAATACTTTTGAATTAGAAAAATAGTAAATGATTAAACTAAGAAGAGACTCCAGGGTCTGCGGGCGCCAGCAGATCTACCTTAGGTCTCTTGTCAGCAAACCCGACAGCTAATCTCTCAATCAGCCAAAGTCGGTACCAAAATCTGTACAGAAAGTACAGAGTTCAGTATCAGTACAACTGACCCCATGTACTCGTAAGTGTCGAGCCTAACCTCGACGAAGTAGTGACGAGGCTAAGACAAGACACCTACAATCAAACCTGTATTTAACAATGTGTATACAAGTAACAACAATGAAGAACTAGACAGGTAATACCGGGAGGGGGAAACATGTTGAGCGGAATATGAGATAAATAACTACAGCAAAATGATAACTTGAACATCCAATATACTATGAACCAATAAGAACCAGTAAACACAGTAAAGGAAAAATGCACGGCATCACCCTTCGTGCTTTTACTCTCATCCTCACCATGAAATTAATAGAAACGGCACGGCATATCCCTTCGTGCATTACACTCACAATATGGAACGGCATCACCCTTCATGCATTAACACTCTCAACCTCACCATAAAGTCAATAGAAATGGCACGACATCACCCTTCTTGAATTAACGCTCTTCCTTACCATAATACAACGAATAAATAACAACAAGGAGATAAAATAACAAGTACAAGCCTTACTTCCACATTTGGTTCCACAATTCCAACCTCAACTTCGGAATCAATACTCAATTATCACCAAAAGATTCGTAAGCATGATAAAGGCGATCGATTTAACAATACTAGTTTAAATGGATAACATGAAAAAAGGAAGCTATATTTAAAAGAAACCACACCCCACCCGCATGCTTTAACCCAACTACAACGCATAAGTACTCGTCACCTCACATATACGTTGCTCCCAACAATTAAACAAGTAGCAAATAGGCAAACAAATTCATATTCCCTCAATCAAGGTTAACCACGACACTTACCTCGCTCCAACGACCAAACTCAAAGCTCAACCATGGTTTTTCCTTTCACACAAGCCTCCGAACCAATAGAATCTAGCAATTACCAACCAAACAATTCAATTTAAGTCTTAGGAACTACCCACGATTGTAAAGAATTCAATTTAGGCCATTTTTTAAAAAAGTCAACACCCGGGCTCGTTGGTCCAAACCCGAAATTCGGACCAAAACCAGATTACTCATTCACCCCCGAGCCCGTTTATGTGATTTGTTTTGGAATCCGACCTCAATTTGAGGTTTAAATCCCCAAATTACCAAATCCCTAATTTTTACCCAAAAACCCCCTATTCCACCATTAAAACCTTGGATTTTAGGTTGAAATCTTAGGAAAAGTAGTGAAAAATTGAAAGGAAATAGGTAAGAATCACTTACAAACGATTTGGGGAAGAAGAAGTCTTGGAAAAAAATCTCCTCTAAGGTTTTAGGTTTTGAAAATTTGAGAAATGAACCAAAAATCCCGTCCAAAGTCATTTTGATCAGTTGCATGTGTCGCATTTGCGACCTGGGGTTCGCAAATGCGTGCCCCGCATATGCAATGAACCTATCGCAAATGTGAAGATTCTCACATTCCTTCTATCATCGCAAATCCAAAGAAAAACTCGCAAACGCGAGCCTGACCATTTCCGCAATTGCGACCATATGATCACATTTGCGATCACTGCCTTCCCCCGTCCCACTTCGCAAGTGTGTATGATTGTTCGCAAATGCGAAAATCATGAGGCCCAGCCATTCTTCGCAAATGCGAGAATAGCTCGCAAATGTGGAACCTTCAGAGGTCGCAAATGCGATGCCTGATCTCGCATTTGCGAGATCAGAGGCCTACACCATAAATTGAAACACCAGTAATGTTTTAAGTCCAATTTTCACTCTGTTGCCTATCCGAAACTCACCCGAACCCTCAGGGCTGCAAACCAAACATGCACACAATTTAATAAACATCATACAAACTTGCTCGCGTGATCAAATCGCCAAAATAACACCTAGAACTACGAATTGAACACCAAATCAAATAAAATTTTCAAGAAAACTTTGAAACATCTATTTTCACAACCGGACGTCCGAATCACGTCAAACCAACTCCATTTTTTTCATTAAATTTCACAGAAAAGTCATAAATATGGTTTTGGACCTATACCGGGTTCCGGAACCAAAATACGGACTTGTTATCCAAAACGTCAAACTTTGGTCAAACATTTCAAATTCCATAAGCCTTTAAATTTCAAATTTCAACAAAGTCCGATATCTTGAGCTAGAGACTTCTAAATTCGATTTTGGGCATACGCCCAAGTCCCAATTATCGTACCCATCGGGACTGTCAAAACATGAATTCGGGTTCGTTTACTAAAATTATTTACCAAAGTCAACTCAAATGAAGTTTTTAGGAAAAAGTTCTTAATTTTCTCTGTTTTTAACATAAGAGCTTTCCAAAAAGACGTCAGATTGTGTACGTAAATCGAGGAAGGTTAAAACATGATTTTTAAGGCTTCGAATCACAGAATTAGGTTTCAAAACATGAGATGACCTATCGGGTCATCACACTTCATGACCTCATAAATTTCAATGTACCTCACAAGCAAAGAAGTGTCCCATAACTTACACATCATGTAATTAATCACATAACAATGGGGTAATTAGAAATCAAGAACTCTCACACTCAGCAATAAATTTTGACATGCACATGAAAAAATATCATAAACTTGCCCATTTTGTTGCTATCCACTAATATATGCATCTCAAGTAAAGATCAAGTAGGACTTTTCTATGATTGTGATGTAGGCTTAGGGACTTGTAGGATAATATGGGCAACAATGACTCAACTCCCTATGACACTACCATCACATGATATTTAAGTACATTTCCTTTTTTTTTTCTTTCTTTTTTTTTTGAATAACTTTCTCCCTTTCTAAATTACACACCAAAGCCAAGAACTTACCAACATCACCATGTATTGTCAATCCATTGATCATAATAGTCCAACAACAACCATCTTTGTATGGTAACTTCAAAACCAACAATGCCTCCTTGATGCACCCCATACCTTGCATACATATCTCTTAAGATTTTGCATATCTTCAATAATTTTCTAGGCATGTTCATAAAATTCACACTTTAGTTACACATCAACAACACAAGATTTGTCATTAATGTTGCTTCTATTTTGCACTAAAAAGCACAATGAACATCCCTTTTCTTTTGTTTCTCACACTACTTCCTTCACACATTAAGTACTTTCACAATGTTCAAGTGACTTGTGCCATTAAGGAATAGAGTAAGAATTTATGCAATTAACTTCACAAGTTAAGGGGCATCATTAGGTATAAAAAAAAAAAAAAAAAGAGGTGAACATGTCATTAGGCACAAAGGGATTATTGTTTAGGCTCATGTGGCTAGACAAAGATGGCCTACATTTTCCTAACTTGAGAACATCCTAGTATTTTACCTCAAACAACAAGCCGAGCAAGTTCTAGACTGACATGTGAACACGAAAATGCTCAATTAGAACTCACCACTCTATGTACATGGAATTCAGAGTTCACTCAATTTCAACCCTCAATTTGAAAGCATGAAATGAAAAAGAAAATTCAAGCATACTTGGTGACTATCAGAGAAGGCTACATATCAAGGTTCAGAACCTTCCTTAATATAATTTTTTTTTTTCATATTCTAAAAAGGCCTGGTTCAAAAAGATAGCTCATTGGGAAAGAACCATGGAAAAGAAAATCCAAGAAGAATAAAAAAATAAAAAATGTCACAAACATAGCAGACTCCAACCCCACACTTATGATCGTGCATTATCCCCAATGCACACAAATAAAACACGTAAGGTGTAGAGAAACTTCCCTAAACTGTCACACCAGTAGTGACTCCATCCTCTGGCCTCGAGCCTATAGTAATGTTGCCAAGAGAAGCAGTATCAGCAAAAGTATTAGCATCGATCTCAGCATAGAAGAACAAGGGACATGGGATTGGGAGTGAGAAATTGTAGCAGAGGGTGAAACCCTGCGCCGCGAGATCAACAAGCGCTCTAACTCTATTGCTCCTACAACTTTCACTGCACTTTTCTCTCCACTTGGAAGATATGAATTGGAAGACTAACTTGGACTCAAGTTTGTGACCACGAGCGCCGGGGGATGGTAAGTAGATAAAAAAGCGGCACGCAATTTGCTTCATTTTACATTTCTTGATTTTCATGTGAGGAATGTCATTTTGTCGTCTTGCGCCTTCAGACCTCAAAATGTACGACCCTTGCCTTTCCACTTTGCAATTCCTCATTGTTTCATGTGGTTTAATTCCCATATCACCACACAATTACAATGTCGAAAAATGCTTGGAATGAGACATCAAGCCTCCAAATTGCAATTTTGTCCGAATCTTGACATACTCTTTCCCCCCCCCCCCCCCCCCCCCCGAACTAGAGTCAAGTTCAATCCTATTTTCAATTATGTTGGTTGACTCTAATTCCAAATTTTTTCCTGCATCGCCAACAAGCATGGAGTCGGTTGGGGAATTTTCAATTCTTAATTTAAGCTCAAAACCATTTCGGACACTATTTTTCAAGATCTCCTCTAAGGCTTTTCGCTATTGGTTTCCTTCTTCACATAGGCACTTCATCATAAGTTTGAATTCTCCATTTTTCCCATGCTCATTTTCTTCCACATCCAAAACCCTATATATATATATATATATATATATAGAAAAATCAAAAGTAGAATCATTATAGTGGGGGTTCAGGGAAGGAAGGACAAACAAGCACAATAGCCTAAATGACACATTTGACCACCACACCTATCACATATACTCTAGTCATAAGTTTGATATTGTTTGCACAATCCACCTTCGGAGAATTTAAACAACTTTTCCATGAGTGTGGTCCTCCATAATAAGGACACGGGTCATCAAAGTATGAACAACAACCATCCAACCAATTTTTATTATATGATGCCATTTTAAAAAACTAAGAAAATAAACAAATATAAGAAAAATGACTATACAAATATTCACAAGTTTGAACCAAATCATGTACGCTTACTTCCCAAACAACCTAAACACTTGGCAAGTTAAAATAAAAAAGTTCAATTTCAAACACTTAGCAATTTTATTTTATCAACTAAAACTTAAACTGTTAGCTCCCCGGCATCGGCGCTGAAATTGATGACGTCCAAAACACACCTCGATAAGAAATATAATTTACCCAACTATGAGTCGGGTTCGAATCCCACAGGGAGCTATGAAGCGTTCTAGTTGACTCAATTACTAAATAATCTAAGTTGAACAAAGAGGGACAAATATACTTGGATTTTGTGGATATTAACTAATGAATTAGATTCGACTAACTAACAACAAAATAGAGTAGAAGTCGAGAATAACATAAGTAATTTGTAGATGATAAAATGGCCTAAGGTAGAGAATCCCCCAATTGTCAGGCTAACTCTGAATGAAATCCTGAAACTTTATTTGACATTATTCTATCAACCTTAGACCTAAATTTGTTCGCTAGAGTTTCCCAACTACTAACGACACCATTTTTTCCAAAATAATCAAGATACTAAACTCGTCCAATTCTAGGTCACAGTCGAATCATGATGTCCCCATAAAGATTTTAAATCGGGTTAAGTAATTCCTTAATTCAGCCCGTAGTATTGTTGTTTGACTGACCCAATCTTGTCAATATTTCTCAAGAATAAAAAGAAATAAGGCATAAACAATTGTGAGCTCGAACAACTGAATTCATTAAAATCGCAGCCAAACAAATAGAATAAGTATCAACGATTCAGGAATATTTACTCAAAATTGTCCAACAACAGGTTCATCAATACCCTAGATAGGAAATTTAGCTAGTCATGTGTGTACTAAAGAGCATAATGACCATTATCAAAACAATCTCCATAATAAATGGAAAATAAGAAAATTTGAAAGAAACTCTTCAAATCTACGATTAGGATGATTTTTGGACTCTTCCAAGCCCTTACTTGCTTCGAAAGTTGTGTTCTCTTCTTTCCAGGTCGAGATTCTAGCTGGGGAGGCGAAAAGAAGCTTTTATATCGTGTAAAATTTGCTCCAAATACCAAAATATCCTTATAATTTTTTCCCAAAAATTTCTGCTCGCGCGCACCACGCGCTCTGCATTTGATCTTGTCAAGATGAACGCACACTGAGTGCACATTAGAGGGAAAATGTGTTGTTTTTTGCACTTTGTCCTTTTCTTCAATTTGAGCAGATTTTCGTCCCAAAACTTCAAAAATTCCTTCAGTTTTTCTTTCAACTCCCTATCAACCAAGGAGCATCAAATAAGCACAATTTTGGTTAGTTTTAACCAATAAATTATTCAAGAATTCTTGAGAATGAGGTTAGACTACTATCAAAATATAGAGAATTATTCCAAATATTAGAGCCTCCGAAGCTAATTACGTTGTGAGAGAAATTCAGCAAGGGATGTGTGGAAATCACTCGGGTGCAGACTCATTGGTATTAAAGTTGATAAGGGCAGGATACTACGGTCCCAAATGGAACAAGACCCTAAAGATTATGTTCAGAAATGTGATAAGTGTCAATGCCATGCACCATTGGTGCACCAACCGACAGAGTTATTGCACTCGGTTCTGTCACCCTGGCCATTCATGAAGTGGGGAATGAACATAGTCGGTCCACTGCTGTCGGCCCCCGATAGGGTAGGATCTTTTTGAATTTTAACTGACTACTCTTCTAAGTGGGTTGAAGCAGGTCCTTACAAGAAAATCGGCGAGTGCAAAATGGTAGATTTCCAGTGGGAGAACATAATTTGCAAGTTCGGGATGCCAAAAGAGATAGCCTGCAGCAACGGGCCACAATTTACAAGCGCAAAGGTCATAAAATTTCTTGAATACCTAAAAATCAAAAGAATCACATTATCACCTTATCACCCGAGCGCAAACGGTCAAGCAAAATCAAAAAATAAGGTGATTATCCAAATCTCAAAAAGAGAATGGAAGAAGCCGAAGGCAAATGGCCCGAAGAGCTACTAGGATTACTATGGGCGTATCGAACAATAGCCAAATCGAGCACGGGGGAGACATATTTCTCTCTCGTATACAGAGCAGAAGCCTTGATCCCGGTAGAAGTAGGAGAACCTACCATGAGATACTTTCGGTTGGATGAAAAAGCAAATAACGAAGCATTATTAGTCAGATTGGAGTTGCTCGATTAATGCAGGGACTTGGCGCATGTAAGGATGGCGACCCAAAAACAGAGAATGGAAAGATACTACAATCGAAGAACCAATATCCGTTATTTAAAAGTAGGAGACTTGGGGAAAGTAACTCAAAACACCCGGGAGATCAAAGAAGTAAAGCTAGGTCCAACGTGGGAAGGCCCCTGCGGGGTTTCAACTGTCACCAGGCAAGGATCATACGAGTTGGAAAATCAAGACGGAGTAAAGTTTCTGAGAAACTGGAATGTGTTACACCTCAAAAGATATTATTGTTGATGAGCACCGCCTATACTGAAAGTATGTGCTGCACCTTTTTTCCCTTCGTCCAGTTTTTGTCCCAACTGGGTTTTTCTGGCAAGGTTTTTAACAAGGCAGCAACTGAAAACATACTACGAAGAAAGCTTCGTCAGCAGAAATAAGACCTTTAAATGACAAGGCATGCAAGCAATTAGCCACTACGGGACGGTTAGATAGTCTTTTGTCGATAGCAAAGTTCTTACGGGAAACAGAGCTTCCTATCGGGCCAAAGGTTGCCTGACCGTTCACGAGTGCAAGCCACTGGGGGTGGTTAGGTAATCTTTGGCTATATAGCAAAGTTCCAAACGGGAAGCGAATCTTTCAATCGAACCAAAGATTATCCAACCATTCACTAGTGGAATCTTCAATGGAGCAAGACTTCTAGTGTTCAAATTGGCATTCTTCGCGTTCAAACACTTGGGGGGAATGATATGAGAATACAGCAACATGACTGCCACATCAATCGGGACTGCGCGTCTAGCCCCGTAGTAACAAGTTGTACAAATTATCCACAAGTAATGACAATTTCTTTTTAGCACAACGAATGCTTATATACTTTTGAAAATTGAAGGAATAAAGTAAAGTCCTTTTATTTTTATCTTATTTCTTATCAGAACCATGAATTAATTTTATTATTTAAAAGTTAATCAAGTACTTCAAATGCTAGTTCCGGAATGAACAGGAGACGCCCTCTTTAAGAGCACCGTAAACGTAAGAGGGTCCTCTCTTATAAAACCCTCACAGTAAAGGGTTGATTCCGAAGGAACTTATGCCCGGAATCCAAATGCTATCGGGAAAAAATACACCCGAAGCTAGACAAATAGTAGAAGGAATAAAGATCATACCATTGTTGCGTTGGGCATAGCATTGTTTACCATACACTCCCCGAAAGAGAATGTATTTTATTCCTATCTTTCTCTGAAGCCAGAGGCTTCAGGTAGTTGGCAGGTTCCACTGGCCAGGACAATAGATGGCACTCGATAAAGACTGAGAGGGAGACAATCCTCCTCCTATGAGGATCTGCGAAATGGGTAGAACAGTTATGCCCTAGATTCCCACGGACTGGGGATTAGGGAGGAGTGACATCCTCCTGTCGAGTGTCTCGAGACGGTGGAGATGATGTAGCAGTTGCTGGTGGTGAAGGCAAGGTTGGCAAAGAAGCAGATGAAACTGATGGCGTTATAGGTTGAGAAGCAACTGCGGCAAAAGCAGTGCTAATTATTTGTTTCTCATCAATCGCAGATGGAAGAAACCTGGTACCCAGCCTCACGATACCGGGAGTAGCGACTGGGACTTAGAAGCGAGAGTTGGCATCTTCCACTATATCACACTCCCACAGAGCGCCTGGACGTCGTCCATGGTTAGTGTAACTAGCTCAACTGATTGAGCATTCTGTTGAGCTGATGAAGATCGTCGTCTTCTATGTAGAGAATCCCCCTCATCACTGACTCCTCTATCATTATTGATCACCACAGTATGTGTGGCTGGCTCGGGCGCGGCGCTCTTCGCCTTTTTATTTTCACCCTTGTCCATAGAGGAACGTCGCCTTTTTTGTTGCTTATTCTCCGGCCGGGAGGGGACTTCGAGAAGAAGCATTTGCACCGGAAGCAGGTCCGACGACACCCGTTCGAACGAAGGCTTCCTGCAACAACCTCGCCGCATCTATGAGATTAGCCAAAACATCCTCCTCGGGGACGTGACAGAATCCTGTGGAAGACCTAAATTCAACAAAAAGAGAAGTTAGACAGTTTTCCTATATGTGAAATAAAAACTAGGTAAGTTCAACTTACCATGGCTTGTGGCCTTCCACCCATACTTAAGGGTCAGTTCTTTTCATCGGCGGGTCTCGGACGTGGTGACATCCAAAATCCTCTGGACCAACTGGTCCAATCCTTCAACCCTTGGTGGTGTCCACTGATTTGCTGAAATAATGAAAAAAGAAGTATCAATGATATCATGGAACATATTTTAACCACAAAAAAAAGACAGAACTTACGTGTACGATTCCATGATTCAAAAAAGGATGTAGTTGTGGCTAGGATGATGTCCCTGGTGGAAACTACAACAAACCGCTCCATCCATCCACGGTTGTTGTTCATCATCCATACTGGTGAGAAAATCATGGTGACCACGTCTGTTGAAATTTATCATTCCCCCATGAAAAATCTTGGGGAATAAAGGTTCGTCAGTTGAGCTAGGGAGAGCTCTTCCCTTGTCTACTGGCATAGACGCCGAAGATATACTACCATCCGCCACACAGAAGGACTCACTTGTTCCAAGCAAACATGGTACCATAAGTAAAACACCAAGATAACGGAGTCAAGCCCACCGCTCAATAAGAACAGGGCCTAAGTGAAGGGTATGTGTAAATGTACGTAAAACCCTTCTTAAGAAAGGTTACCCGCTGAGCTAGATCAGGAGCAATGATGTTCAAATCATGGAAACCATAGTCTTCCTTCACAGCAGGGATGCTAGAAGGACAGATGAAAGAAGGATATACACCAACAGCCCATGTGCGGGAGTTAGTAAAAGGGAACTTCTCTTCGAAGTCCTTAGCCGTACAAAGTTTTCTAGGATAATGGTGCTCACTGTAGGAGTAGCAGTATCATCATTGCTTTCATTGTTCTTTGAAGAACTAGAGTTTTTGAAAGAGGAGGCCATAGTTAGTACGATAAAATAAGGGTTTTCTCTGGATAAGGAGGTTAAAGGAAGTTGAAAGCAAGAGTGAGTTGAGTAAAGAAAGTTTGAGAGAGTTCAATAAAATGTGAAGTGTAAAAGAAGAAGATTGAAGCGTATAAGTAAAGGAATAGGCAGCTAAAATTGTGACCATGATGTCACTACCCCAAAACCAACCCGGTCGTGATGGCGCCTATCATGGAACTAGGTCAACCGACACATTACCAATAAATTCTGATATTTCATTTAAAAGCCAGATATTAATCTTTTCTTACTGAAATCCCGTAAAAGAAATAAATTCAAACTCCAAAAATGCGAAAAATACAAACCTGGCCTCGGATGTCACTAAGTCATGAGCCATACTACAATGGTGCCAAAATATATCAAGAAAACATTTGTCTAGTAAATAACTGACAAAAATACACAAAGGAAGATAGGGAAGGAGAAAGGCGGGTCTGTGATTGCCAAGCAGCTACCTCGCTCTCTCCGAAGATGAACGGCAGCAAATGATCAATTGGCACTATCGTGACCGGGGATACCTGGATCTGCACACAAGGTGCAGGGGGTAACATGATTACACCAACTCAGTAAGTAACAAGCCCAAACTGTGGGCTGAGAGGTAGTGACGGGCTAAACCTCAACATTTATGAGAGAATCAATGTACAGAAATTTAGGCATGCTTTCAGCTAAGTAGACAGCTCAAAGTGATAAGACAAGTACCATTCCGAACAGTTTAACATATATAACTCAACGTATTTTACATGTCAATGCATCAACTATATGAAATGCACAATGTGCTCCCACTCTCAAATACTCGTCCACTCAGTACTGTATTGGCTCGCATGGCCTAGGGAAGATCCATCCTTGAATATATACACATCAGACATAATCAATATAACATGTTGCAGCGTACATCCCGATCCCATATATGTCACTCAATATCAGGCCCTCAGCCTCACTCAGTCATAACTCTCCAGTATTGCTCACATGGGCTCACAATTCATGAACTAGCCCGAATTAATGATATAATGTGCAAAAAAATAATTACCGAGACTGAGACATGATATGATATACAATGACAGGAATGAGTATATAATATCAATGGAACACATGAGATGACACCAATAAATGACCACTCGGGTCTCAACAACATCGGCGTGAAGCCTTAACATAATATCTAGCATGATTTCTAGCATGTTTGCATTAAGACAACAGCTCGGGTCTCAACAGTATCGGCGTGAAGCCTTAACATAGCATTTAGCATGATTTCTAGCATGTTCACATCAGTCACATTGACATAAGCACATATATCAACAAGAGAGAACCAATCAACAGTGCCATGGGATGAACCATGTCACAAGTATCACAGTGCATGCCCGCACGCCCGTCACTTAGTATGTGCGTCACCCAATTCTAATCACATAACACGTAGTTCGGGGTTGCAAACCCTCATAACCAAGTTTGGAAATGTTACTTACCTCAAACCAGATGAAGATCTACTCTGTGATGCCCTTGCCGCTTGACTCGGCCACATATCGCCCCGAATCTAACCAAAAATCAGTATTATATCATTAATATATGCTAAAGTAACGAAGCCCGTATCAAAATTATCAAATTAAATCACAAATCCCGAAATTGGCCAAACCCGATCCCCGGGCCCACGTCTCGGAATCCGATAAAAATTATAAAACCAGAATCCTCATCCTCTCACGAGTCTATACATACAAGATTTATCAAAATCCGACTCTATATGACCCCTCAAATTCTCAATCAAAGCTCTCCAAAACTCAAGCCCTAACCCCTTCAACTTTACTCCAAATTCCCACTAATTGCATGATTAAGCAGTAGGAAAAATCATCACAAACACAAGAAATGAAGACCAAGTAACTTATCCAGCTGATAACCTTCTATTCCTCTTGAAAATCATTGCCCAAAGCTCCAAACTCGTCCAAAAATGGTGAAGAATGGGTGAAAATTCGCGAAGGGACCTTTTATACTTTCTGCCCAGCACTTTCCGCATCTGCAGACAATATCTTGCACTTGTGGGCCGCTTCTGCGCCCAGAACTCCGCACCTGCGGAAATCACTAAAGTCCTCAGATGCTGCTCCCTGTGCCCCAGGTTTCGCACCTGCGGGCTCGCAGATGTGGGCCAGCCCTCCGCTCCTACGACCAATGCCGCTTCTGCGGTCTCCTTTCTGCTTCTGCAGCTCGCACCTGCGGTCCCCAATCCGCAGGCGCGGTTATGGCAGAAAACAACAGCTTCAGCTGCAACTCCAATCTTCCAACTCTCCGGTAACCATTTGAAATCATCCCAAGTCCCTCGGAACCTCAACCAAACCCACCAATAAGTTACATATCAATATTCAAACTTAGTCGAACACTCAAACCACGTCCGAATGACCTGAAATTTTGCACACACATCACAAACGACCCTACGAACCTATTCCAACCTCCGAAATTCCATTCCGACCATGATAGCTAATTTTTCACTGCCGACCAGAAATCGCCAAAAATTCATTTTCGTCAAATTAAGCTTAATTCTACCACGGACCTCCGAATAACATTCTGAACACGCTCCTAAGTCTCAAATCACCTAACGAAGCTATCTGAACCATAAAAACAAAATTCTGAGATCATTTACTTATAAGTCAACTTCCGGTTGACTTGTATACTAAATAACCAAACTTAAGAGACTTAACAAAAATAACAACAAATAATGAAGTAGAAATGGGGGAAAACGGGGCTAAACTCTCGGAACGGCCGATCGGGTCGTTACACATGATTACCTCGAGAAGGGATGAAAGTATTGCTGAATCGTGAGATGACGTATGTTCTGGGTATTAAATATGGAGAGACGTGCGTCTAATCAAGCGTCAGAAAATTTTCATAGGGGGTCAGAGAATTTTCCGCCAAGAAAAGTATTGGTCGCTTCACCAACTTCCCGTGACACAAGAATGTGCCACCGAAAAGCAGGGGGTTATCTGTATAGGGTAAAATATGTTCATATAAAATTCACACATAGTAGAGCGATACATGGAGCCTAAGACAGATGGAAAGCAAGGCAGGTGGAAATCAAGTCTGAGGGCAGCAATCTCGGTTGTCCCTGAAAGAAATGTCACTCATAAAGACAAATAAATGTCTGCCACCCGATAACATTCAATTGAGAATATTCTATATCATTAAGTACATAGTTTGTTATAGAGAATATGGCATTTGTAGCCTACCGTTATACATTCAATGGCTCTGATAATTATCATTTAAGAGGGGTTTGATCTTAGGACCTTGTTCCATAGGTGCAGCGAGTTCAACGGCCATTAGAAGGACATGAATTTTCTGACAAACTTATGCTATATACTGTTCAAAAGCTCAATAACATTCTATTTCTTGCTTATTAATATTGTTATCAATGCATTTGGAACCTCTGCTCCCGGAACCAAGCTAACTACTGTCTTATCTCAATTTCAACGCTAAGTCGTGCATCCTTATTTAATTTATTTATTATTTTGAGATTAAATCAATTCGTTTATCTGTAAATCACGTATAAATTTAACTGTATCGTTTTACGAGTAAACAACTAATAGCGACTTGATGTATAGTGTTTGTGTAGTGGTCATCAGCTTGTACATTTGGGATAACGTAATTCCAATCTGGAAGTTAGTTCCTCTATGTAAAGGGATAATTGAAGGA
Source organism: Nicotiana paniculata (assembly GCA_005239505.1). Classification (NCBI taxonomy): domain Eukaryota; kingdom Viridiplantae; phylum Streptophyta; class Magnoliopsida; order Solanales; family Solanaceae; genus Nicotiana; species Nicotiana paniculata. The sequence continues at coordinate 25,005 of ML339894.1, read as the reverse complement.
TTGTGGAAACGAAATTACTTCCTTGTAGTAATTAAAAGTTGTTCCAGTAGAAAAAATATATAATATTTTGTCGTACTTCTTATATTTATTCGATTACTTTGTATAATGTTGGTTGAATATAAATGAGCAAATATAATCAGTAAGGAATCATATAAATAACTCTAATTTATTTGAAATTGAGACGGCATCATCATCATCATTATTATTATTCCAATTGAAAGAAAGGAATAGAAGAGTTTGGGAAACTGAGATGGTTTAACTATGAGAAGTCACTACTTTGAATTAGAAGATATAGGAAATCAATCTGTAGTATAACTCCTTGCTAGTTGGGATTGGGGAAATTACCAGTTATGTGAACCATAAGTAAGTTAATAACAAAAATTAATCAATTTATAAAATATTACCAATATTAATCAATTAGCTATTTGTAATTAAAAAAAGGTCATTTTTTTGTATTTTTGAGTGGGTGTTATTGAAATAGATTGAATACATTTTAAAGAGTTAAAATATCAGTTTTGGGATAATTTGGTAGATTTGAGGTAGTTTGAATTGAAAATTCGAAGTAGAAGATGAACATGAAAAAGGATGATATATGTATATCACATATGTATCATATTTGTATCATATACATATCACATGTATATCTATGTATACCTGTGTGAGATACATGTTTGATACATATGTCGCATAAGAATTTTCTGAACTCGATTTTACCTATGAATTTTGTTACCAAATCAGTCCAAATCACCTCCAATCTTCCTCAAATTTTGTATATTGATTCATCTATATGTTTTCAATAAATTTTAACCATACTTACCCATTTAAAAAGGTCCATTTTAGCTATATATATATATATATATATATATATCACCTTGTTTGCTACATCATACATGGAAAAAAAAATTCGTCATGAATTTAATATTGCTGATCACGCTTAAAATATGAAAAGAAATCTTTGCGTGTGATTCTTGAAGAGAAAGAATTCTTATTAATTTGGATTTTTGATTTTTGTATGTGGTTGGCTAGTTTTGATAAGTCTATAATTAATGACTAGAGATTAATAAGTTAGGACTTATTTAGAATATTTTCATAGATTCCCATTGGGATTTGATGGTTACAATAAAGCCCATTGCAGATACATTTGGGTGATTGACCGGAATGGTCCTATAAAATGTTGGTCTTTAAATATTGTTTTCATTTTTGAATGTATTTAGAAAATTATTTATGGTCCTATAGATACTTATTGTTTGGTAGGAAAAATTTAATGCTATTTTTATTTTATTTATATTGTTAATTATTCGCAAACTACTTCTGGTTGGCATGAATTTGTGATTGTTCAATTGTTCACCAAATTTTATCATATCGATATGACTTTGTGTTATCTACATTCGACCTATTTATTATATTTTTCACAAATTCTATCAGGTTGGCGTGTTTTGTACTTGTCCAGTTTTTCATCAACTTCTACCAAATAACCTATCTATCAAATTATTTATCAAAGTCCACCCGATTGGCATAATTTATTTGTGTTGTTTAACCAAGTGCTCTTTGAAACTGCAATTCCAATTTCGTCCAAACAATTCCAAATGATCTCAAATTTGAAACAAAACCTCCAAATACCAATACAAACGATCCTCAATTTAGTCAAATAACACCAAAATATTGAAGACCTACTTTGTCTTTTTCAACATTTTCTAAGGACTAACAATGAAGTTTTGATATTTTTTAAACAAATCACTAATTCAGTGTTTGACCGAAAAATTAAGCATATATTATCAACAATCGAACGATTTTAACAATAATCAACCATTAACTTTCAGCTTCTACCCAAACAAGAATTTTATGCTTCCAATATGAAAGAATTATGGTATTCTTAATAAAGAAGAAGCCTACTTTTGTAATAAAATCAAAATTAAAAAAAATAATATTTAAAGGCCTGTTTCTTAAGAGGAACCGGTGCAATTTTGTGATATATTTTTAGTTATATTCCCATTTCACACGAGATAAAATGCAGGAGATCTTTATAGAGATATTTCTTCTATTCAAGCTATAATTTATGGTTTTGTACCATTTCCTCCGTCGACTACCATTAACAACCACAATTACTATCAACCACCTCTGCTATCCACCACCATTGTATTATTTTATTTAAATTTAATATTTTTTAGTTTTTTAATAAAAATAAATTACACACATTCGTATGGCCAAAATATAAATAATCTTAATTATTCCTTACTAAGATGTAAATGTAGCATCTTAATAACAAGAGATATGTATTCAGATTCTGGTATTTTATCTTGAATAAACAAACATGACCTTAGTTTGAGGCGTTACAATTTTTTGAGGAATGTATAAGATTCAGTTAACTTCTTTATTTAATTATTTTATTGATTTTATTGAAATTGGATAGTTGTTAGTTGGCTTATCTAGCGGGTTGGGTTAGGTGCCATCACGACTAGTTGGATTTTGGGTCGTACTCCACTCATAAGTTTTAGATTGTGAGCACAATCCACCTTCGGGAGAATTTAAACAACTTCACCATGAGTGTGGTCCTCCATAATAAGGACACGGGTCATCAAAGTATGAACAACTACCACTGAACCAATTTTTATTATATGATGTCATTTTTAAAAAACTATGAAAATAAACAAAGATAAGGAAAATGACTAGACAAACATTCACAAGTTTGGACCAAAGCACGTATGCTTACTTCCCAAACAACCTAAACACTTGGCAATTTAAAATTAAAAAACTCAACTTTAAACACTTAGCAATTTTTTTATCAACTAAAACTTAAATTGTTAGCTCCCCGGTATCGGCGCCAAACTGATGACGTCCAAAACACACCTCGATAAAAAATATAATTTACCCAACTATGAGTCGGGTTCGAATCCCAAGCTCTTACTTGCTTCGAAAGTAGTGTTCTCTTCTTTCCAGGTCGAGATTCTGGCTGGGAAGGCGAAAATAAGCTTTTATATCGTGTAAAATTTGCTCCAAAGATTCTGCCCGTGCAGGCTCGCGCACCGTGCGCGCTGCATTTGATCTTGTCCAGATGAGCGCACGGTGAGTGCACATTAGAGGGAAAATGTGTTGTTTTTGCACTTTGTCTTTTTCTTCAATTTGAGCTGATTTTCGTCCCAAAACTTCAAAAATTCCTTCAAATTTACACACATTCATATGGCCAAAAAATAAATAATCCTTAATTATTCCGTATTAAAATGTAAATGTAGCATCTTAATATCAAGAGACGTGTATTCAAATTTTGGCATTTTTATCTTGAATAAACAAACATGAGCTTAGTTTGAGGCGTTACAATCCCACCAAAAGCTCGCCTTTATTTTATCTTTCCTCTCTCAGTATACACGGGCTTACTCGACCCATAAAAATTTTAATTAATAAAGGATCTCAAAAATCAAAGGAGAAAAGAAAATCCTTCTGAAAGCAAAAATTAGATCTTCAAACGAATTTGTATCGCCATCAATTCTTTTGTGAGATATAGAAACAGGTAATTTTCATTTTCTTCATATGGCTTGTACGTTAAAACATTTTAATGCACTTATACAATGAATTGATTTATTAAGAGTCTTGATACATGTAAACATGGAATAATAGATCTGCTCTAAATTGAATTATGTTAGGAAAGAAATGATAGAAATTTATTGTATATGTGCATATGAATTTTAAACCTAGCATATATATATAAGGAAATTTTTGGTCTTTTAATGAAATCCTTTTGATCTCCTCTCTTTATCTTCTTTCTTCAAGATCTAATATATAATGTGTTATTACATGTTTATTGATTCGTTAATTCAATAGATTTATTAGCCAAAGTGAAGAAGATCCCTTGTTAATAGGTTGTGACAATTGGAAAAGGTGATGAAATTCATTATTAGAATAATTCAAATTGTATTATGAAATTGGATGATCACTATTATTTATTTATTTATTTATTTATTTATTTATTTCCAAAACGGGTTTAAAAGGAGAAGAATGGACATTGAGAATTCATATAGGACTAAACTTTTTTTTTTAATTTATTACCTTGAAATTTCCTTTAGTTTCAATTTATTCTCCCTTGAACTTAAAGGTTGAAGGGGATATATGGATCCCACGTAAGATAATTTATAGTGAAATACCCTATGCATGTAGCAATAAACCAGTCATTTTCTCCTTGCCTTGCTAAAACCAAATAAGTAATGATATTTTGAAGTTATTTAGTTAATTTGCATCTTGGTTTTCAGTATGTTTTTTGTTCTTAATCTTTATCTCATACTTTTTAAATCTTTGTCTATTTCTACATAGTTTTGTAGCTAAATGAAAGAAGTGAGGATTCCCCTACATGTTTGGGACGGAGACGCAGTTGTTGTTACTGTAATAGTTATTGTAATGACTCAATGATAGAATTTTGATATACTTTACTCAGGATGAATGAGCAAACTACACAAGATAATAATCCCACTGCTCCAACAATCCTTCCAGCAAAGCGAAGGCGCGGCCGGCCGCGCAAAGATGGAGGTGTTGCTAAAAGAGGAAATTTACAATCTCCAATGACTCCTCCACCACCTGAAACCATTAAAAAAGTTCAACAAAATGCAGTTGAAGTGAGCCAAAAAGATGGAGGCATTGTTGGTGGTAACAACATTATAGGACAGATGGTTTCTGGGGTCGTTGACGGTTGTTTTGATGCAGGGTACTTCATCTCAGTACGCGTAGGTAATAGCGCCACCACACTACGCGGATTAGTTTTCCAGCCGGGGCGATTTGCTCCTATTACACCAGCAAATGATGTTGCCCCTTCAGCTACAATGTATCACAGAAATCAGGTTGCTACACCACTTTTAAACCTTCAGCAAGAAAAGCAGCCAAATGTTGCACCAGCACAAGTTTTACCTTCTAAGCCAATGTCAAATGCAACATTTGTACCTAATAACAGTCAATTTGCTCCTGTTATGGCACCTCAATCTGACACTGTTATGACATCTAACGAGCTGCGGAGTAAAATCATGCTGCAGCAAAATCAATCTCAATCTATCCTTCCAATGGAAAATCTTAGAATGGTTGAACAGGATGAAGTAATGCAAGTATTTGAAGTCATAAACCAATCACAAGGGGCTGAAATAAATGCAGAACCAACTAAAGGTATGTTTTCAGAATCCTTATTAGAACCAAAAGCTAGTGAAGGAACTAGCAATCAAGGACCTAAGGCTCAAAACCAAGTTATAGGCTCAACATTTCAGCCTGCTGTGGACCACCAATCGATCGAATCTGAATCCAAGAATGATAAGAAGACGAATCATGAGCAGTCGTATATGCAAACGTTACTTCAGCCGGGAGAGTTGGTTCACTGTGAAGCGAAGAAACTTGAGATACACCGAGCTCCTATAAACGCTCAAACTCAAGTCGATTTCCAAGGGCTTTCTCAAATGAATGAAGACATTCAGATGAAGGAATGGACGCAAAGCGGACAAGAAAACCAACAGAATCAATTCAATCAAAGTAGTCTATTTGCTGAACTTAACTCTGTTGCCCAAGAAACACAAGCTGCTGAAACTCAAATTATTGAACAGAACCATACAGATATGATGGAGAAACTACATTATGTTGAGATGCCTGAGGCTACTAATGAGAATCCAAATGCTGATATCAACCAAGTAGTGGTTACTAGTGAAAATCAAGCGGCAGCTCCAGAATCGATTAAGACTTCAATGGACTTCATGATGGAAAAGCTGAGTTACTCAAAGAATGAGGAATCTCAAAATACTCATGTTGGAACTGAAATTGAGTTAGCAGTAAATGCTGCATCAAATGAAGCCAAGGAAGCAAGTGATGCTGGTGACAAACTTTTGTTAGGTTCTCAGTTAGCATCACAGCAAGAAGAGGCAGAGACAGGAAATTCTGATCAATCAACAAAAGTTGAAACTCAAACTAAAAGTTGTGATGGTGGCAACAGCAACTTGGAAATTGTTCACCAAGGCCAACAAAGCCAACCTTGAAGCAGCTAATAAGTAAAGATAAAACAAGACTTTTTTTTTTCAATTTTTTTTCTCTATAAGCAGCTGACGGAAGGGGAGTCTTGGAGCAACAGCAAAGTTGTTTCCGTGTGACCTATAGGTTATGGGTTCGAGTCGGGGAATCAGCCACTCACACTGTGTCAAGTAGGTTGTCTACATCACACCCCTTGGGGTGCGGCCCTTTCTCTAATCCTGCGTAAACGCGGTATGCTTTGTGCATCGGGCTGCCTTTATAAGCAGTTGATTGATAGTTTAGAGCCTTATCTTCAAGTTAGACTTCGTTTTTTTTCTTTTTATTTTGCAAGACTTTTCTGGAGTCACTGGACCTCAATCATCCCAATTATGTATGTTTTTCCCATCACTATGGAGAGTTACTTTGGTGGCTGAGTAGAGTTAGATATCCACAAGACTATCATTTTGGAACTTGGGATATGGATTCCTGGACTATAAATATACAATCTAACCAAGATAATGAAAAGTGACACTTTTATCATAAAGGATTTAACTTACATACACCAACAATATAAAACGTGGGAAAAAAATGCACCCTACTTTTGACTATGTTTGTGAGCTTAAATGGAGCGATATAATTTGTGAAAATTCATATGACCAACCATAACTTGCTTGAGATTGAAGTGTAGTTAGTGTCCTAGTAGCGTCTTTTAACATATTGTAGTGGGTAATCTTTTGTGTCTTCCAGGATACATATAATTATTTTCTACGTGACTTGATAGTGTAAAAATTATTTTACAATGTCCGTGTGTAGAAGTTGAACTTTACCAAACAAATAGGAGAAGGGATAGAACTAAAAAAAGTGTGACACCTTAAAACATGACATATTTGTCATTAATAATAATATTCTGTCTACTTAGGGTTGCTCGTTAGATTCCTCTTAACTCCAACGATTTTCACAAAAAGAAATTCACCTTTACTGGGCAGGTTAATAAATTGGTTGTTTCAGTTCCATTATTATGAGGGGAACAAATCCATTTGAAAAGAAATGTAGAAGTTCAGGAATTAAATTCTCCCCAAAAGAATTTATGTATGATGCCGCATCTTCAATCAATTTCTATGTCATCTTCTTAAGAGAATTAGAAGCTATTACCTTAGTTAATTAACAAATAAATAGAATTAACAAAAAGATTTTTGGCTTACTAGTTCTGCTTTTAGCTCACGTGTCAACTCTTCTCACTTCCTCAAGTTCTTCTTGCGGTTAAGATGAGAGTTCCCTTTTCATTTTGTTTTCCCGTGTTTACCTTTCCTTTACAGAGAACGTTAATCAATGATTCTTCTTCTACCGAATTCTAGCTAGAAAGATGTCGATTACACATGCGATGTTAGTAAGAAGTTATGGACACATTTGGCCTACCAAATGCATGCTATACCATATCTAATGAGACTTCTAATGGATCCAGCTCCATAGAGGACAAACTAGATCTTCAATAAACTGAACTACGTAATAGATAATTAAACTGTTGTACAAGTGTCTCCACTTTATGGTCTTTTGATTATGACGAACACCTGCTGGATTGAAAGGAAAGGCTTCGCTTTCCAATCGCCTTTTGAGCAAGTTCAAGACTCTCTATCGCTTTCTGCTAGGAGCGACAGACCATCTTATCACTCATAGGATGAAATCGAAGCGAGTGTAACGCCAAAGAGATGTAAAAGCTGAAGAGGTTCCAGGAGTTGCCAATCAGAGCAACAGTAAACTGACTGAGCTTAGAGAAGTCATGTATCTACATATCAGACCCCTGATCAATATAATCGAATCAACTATTTGTTGGAGGCTACAATTGCTAGATCGTTGCTACGTTTTTGTGATTCCATTTGGAGCGTTATTGAATCGAATTCATTATTGGCATCTGATTTAAGGTGTAAATATAACAGTTCAAAAGTTTTGGATAACATGGGTCTTTGTTACACCAGCTTTGTTAGGTTGGAAATCTTGCCACTTCAATCATTCTCATGAACTGGAAGAGAAGAAAGTTCTCAACGTCAACAAAGTAGCAGACATATCCAACCATAAAGAGGAAACATGATAATGTGACAACTTTCTAGTATATTATAAAACCATATTCTTCGAACTATAAAGTAGTGACTAAACTTCATAGTCATTGCAGATCATTGAAACTGTGCTTTGGACGAATGATACATGGACCTGACAAGTGAACAATTTATTCCATAAAATTACGACCACGGCAACTACTGAACCTTTTCTACTACTTCCATGACATGTCACAGCATTTAGAAATCCATGAAATTTATATTGCACCAGGATAAAAACAAAATAAGTACCATCTAAATACACAACACTCAAACTAGAGTAGCCGACCTTATTCAGCAAATGTAGAAGATGACTGCAAATTCATAATCACAAATCTTTAATGATGTCATCTAAAGCAGATACCAGAAGAAAACTGACAAGCCATCTAAAGTCAAAGATGGCAATAAACCAGCAAGATGTTATATTTAAAAGAAATGGTAACCAAGACCAAATCTAGAACAAAAATTAGAAATAAAAGTACCATAACAGATCAAAATAAACACCTTGATCTCTCTGCGGTCTTTAACATAGCTAGATCACACATATAACCAAAAATGGCACATGTACCTCGTAAGAATAAAAAGATGCCCTTGATCTCTCTGCGGTCTTAAAATAGCTAGATCACACATATAACCAAAAATGGCACATGTGCAATTAGCGAGAAAAAAGAAATAGAAAAGAAGCCAGCTATTGAAACAGACAGCTGGCCAGAACATAAATGCATCTCCAAGAACCAACCTACAGATGACAAACTATACTACCTCTGCATTCAACTGACATGTTCTCCGCTTTTCAACAACAATGATTTACCATGACGGGAAGCTCTGAGCAATCATTTGACCAGCAGATTACTGCAAAATATAATTCAATTTTATAGCAATGAGGATTCAAATGCAATATGATGAACGAATTGCTGCTGAGTAACTTCTTAGATTCTATTTCTCTAGCACCTCATTTCTTCACCTAGTGTTACACGGAGGTTAAGAAATCAAATAGGAGACTACAAACTATGATATAACATACAAGGTATGTCTTCACACTCCTAGTAGCATGTGCATATATTCAATGGCATTCCCTACACCAACATAGGCATACAAGATAAAGAGCTCAAATGTTTTGGCAAGTACCTGGGGCTGCTGCGACATTTGCTGCTGTTGCTGTGGAGGTTGGGCATAATTTCCATACCCTGCATAGCCGGCATAGTACATATTTGGATCCTGGGCAGGTGGGGCATAACCGTAGGCTTCATATCCTGGTGTATACCCATAATAACCACCATACTGGTTTGGATCAACCTGAGGCTGCTGAAAAAGTGAATATATATCTTATATTAGATGCCTGCACAATGGATACAGCAGAAATCAGAAAATAACACTTGGGCAAAATTATTAACCTGCTTGTTTGAGGGACTACGACCCCATGAAAGGCGGATGCTTTGTCCACCCAGCTGAGTTCCACTTAAAGCTCGTAGAGCTTCCTCAGCACAACTTCTGCCATAACAATGGCCAGTATGTTAGTTTTTTTATCATCGAAATTGACAAACTTCAGAAGGTGTGTTACTGTACCTGTCAGCAAATTGAACAAAACCACAACGCTTGCCTACTGGTATTTTTACATGAAGCAATTGCCCATAGTGTCCAAAAACCTGCCTGAGATGATCATCCGTTACATTGGAATCCAAGTTTCCAACGAAAATCTGCAATTGAAATTGTTTAATATGAGTACAGTTTGAGAGAAAACGTTGAATGCTGATATAAAGAGATGTACTGACGGTCGTATTAGTAGGGTCGTCCTCATTTTGAGTTCCAAGGGGACCTTGATATGAAGCTGCAAATGAAAGAGCAAAGGTGAGGGGTAGGGTGGAGAACTTTAATGATATGTGTAACATGAGATAAATATTGTACACCAAAGCAAAATAATAAGCAGTTGAAAACAAAAGTAAAAGCAACTGTCTCATAACATATTAAAACTAGGAGCACCCACAAATCTTAAAGAACAGTATTGCATGGGATTGAAGATGTGGCATATGTGATTGTCCTTTGACATGTACAAAGACCAAGAATCGAAGGAACAAATTGTATTGCAAACAAAATTTTGAGAAGGGATAACAACTTAATAACCCCCTCAAGCCCAATAAAGCAAAAAGTGCATCAGATGTGCAACACACATGCTAGACACATATTTTGTTCATCAAAGGTCGGGCTAATTCAACATCATGGTTTCGTCATGTATATCAAAATTGTGGTACTCCACTCTGCATTCAATATTAAACAGACACAAGGTCTGATCATCTGGATAAGAAAAGTAAAATTAACATCTCAACTTTCTCAAGTATATGCTCGATTTTATTTTATATTTTTTTTAGTTTGCTTGGGGGAAGAGTGGGGATTGGATAGAAGAGAAACATGCATAATCACATATTCACATGAAGTAGATGTCCTGCTTGCCTAGCACAACAAAGTTTGGAAAAGAGAGGAATAATCACATGAAGTAGATGTCCTATGTGAGGAAGGACACAAAGATGCCAATCATCTCTTCATTCTCTGCACATTCAAATATCAGCATCGTTTTTATGTCAAACACGCAATAAATTCGGGATCTAAAGGTGCTTTTGAAATACAACGTTTGCAATCCATTCAAAGAACAATTGTGGGCAATTGAGAGATACTTGAAAACATCCCTAACACCATCCTTAATATCTTTATTAAAGCTTTCAATGTCTTGACCAAAGACGGAAAAATGAGATTCAGAAAATTAATAGTCAAAACTCATCTAATGAACTTCAAAATATTTATTCAAAAAAAAGGGAAGAGACATTGATATGTTTACATATCATGTCACAATACATACACAATTGAATGCCCATGAATATAAAACCACCAGCGGAAAGAAACTATATGAATTGTCGTGTATTCAAAGAGACAAAATGATGGCTTATTAACTTGTTACGGTGAGAGGAAACTTCTCCCCCTTCGTGAGGGATTTTCTCTAGGACAAATTCATGAGGTAAACGAAGCAAAATTAAGATGTCTGTAGATAAAGGACCAGAACATCTTAATTTGACAATTGAGACCGACATAATGCTTAGAGGGTACCGTACCGTGAAAATAAAAATGACAGTAGTGGCTGATTAAAGTATATCAATATACAAGAATAAAATGGCTGAATAGTAAAGACAAAATAATCCAAAGAACGAGACTCGAGTAATCAGAAAAAACTGGAGTTGTAAAAAGTTAACACTGAGGATCCGGTAAAGAGAAAATTTAACCACATTTAGATGACTGACCTACACAACACCAGGCCCTAAAAGGTAAAATCAGTTCAGCTGAAACAAGCTCCAGGCTCTAAACGATAGAACCTTCCATTACCCTGCTTCGAGACAACCGGAGTTTTATGAGATTTAATACTTCAAAGAGAAGTTTTTTTAGTACTTGAAGGAAATGAAATTATACGCTGGACTTCTCTTCAAAAACTCAAGAGCATAACCGAATGACAGCAAACATACAAACACCATCTAGCTGAGTAAGACAAAAACAGATTAGCGATCCCGAAATAAACCAGCAGCATCTTCAAGCTAAATTCAAACTTCGAGCTCTTTATGACAAATTAGCACAAAGTCAAAGATTCAGACGCTAGGAATAACACAAGTATCAAGCAAAGTGGATGAAATGCATTGTTCTTAACTACTCAAGAACATTACAACATGGCTGTGGAAATACCTTGCATCTGACCACCAGCACTCTTCTTGTTAGCTGCTGGACCAATGCGCATGGGCCTAGTGGAGCAAAACTTTCCATTCATCTCAGTCATAGCACGTAATTGCTCACTCTCATCTCCGAATCTAACAAATCCATAACCCTTTGTGTGTCCAGTTGCCCTATCAGTTACAATCTTGGCACCCTTGACCGAGGGATAGTTGGCCCTGAATGTCTCCTGAAGCATGTAATCTGTGACATCAGCTGCCAAGTCTCCAACAAAAATGGTGTACTCAGGACCATTATCTGAACGTTTTTCACCCGAACCGAGTGATGCCCAGTTGAGCCGAAAATTTTGCTCAATATTAGGCATCAAGGTGCCATTGTATGCTTGTAGATTCCTTTCAGCAGCTGCATGACTATTAAACTCAATAAAGCCATAACCCTCTGATTGTTGAGTTTGCTTGTTACGAATAACTTTAGCAGAGACCACCTGCATAACCAGCTAACAGTTAATGCTTTCTTGCTCAACCACTGCCCAAGGGGAAAAAGCAGAGAAAGGGGAAAGAAGAAGACTGCTAATAGTTGCAAAACTTCTGTGCACGGTATAGCAAAAGAAGAAAACAAATTCTGCATATGCTTACAAGCATGAACGTAAAGGTATCCACTATGGGAGGCAAGTACAAATTTTCAGCACAAGATGTATATCAAAGTGTTAGCCCCCAATTATCAGAATCTCCAATTTAGTGGTAAAACATTTCCAAAATAATTTTTTGGTGAGATGTAACTGTCAATTCCCCAAGGGAGTCCACATCGGCTGGTACCAGTAAGTAAACTACTCAATTATTGAATCAAAGATACCAACCAATGATAGCACTAATATCATATAAATAACTTAAAGCTCAATTTTTTTGATCCAATAACAGCATACAAGGTCATCAGAACCAATGGACTAGCCTTTTCACAAAATCAACAGCAATTGGTTGTCAAAAAAAGATGTGCCCTTTTTAGTCATTACCACCCAAACCATTAGCATTTTCTAAGAATATATTCCCTCACACTAGTTACATGATTAGAGGAAATTACAAAAGAAGGTTCTCTCACAACAAACACTGCTTAAAGTTGTCTTAAAGTTAACTACCATTTACCAAACAACAGAATACAAGTTAGTACTGTATATAAACTTTATTGAGAAAATTTTACTGAAAATTAAACTTTTCTGGGAAAAGGTTACTGCATATAATCTCTACTGCAGAGTATTCACTTTCCTCAAATAAACATACAAGACACTCAGTAATAATCAATCCAAAAGCATATGACCACAGCAAACACTTATCAATTCTCAAAATTATAAAAAAGATCCAATCCTCCCAATAAAACGTATAGTAGTTTTTCACATGAAAGACACATGTCTTGCATTTGTGTAAACACCCGGTGCAGGTAAGTTCTATCATTCATATAGCCTGCCAGCTAGTTCAGATTGAGTACTTATTTTAATATCTAACATAATCTGAACAGAATCATTAGCAAGCATATAAACATGTCAATACTAACTTGTGCCGTAACTAATAACAATAACGAAAAGAGGACAGCAATGTAATTTCACAAGCTTTGAGTACGCATAGAATACCTCTCCAGTCTGTGCGAAGCAGTTATAGAGGTACTGCTCGTCCATCCAAAACTGTAGATCTCCAATCCAAAGCGTACGGATCTCATCAGCACTGGTTGGCTGAGCCGCAGATGCCGTATATTGAGATTGCTGTTGTTGTTGAGGTGGCGGTGCCCCGCCTTGCTGCGGCGGTTGCTGATAATAGTAACCGGATTGCTGAGGCGGCGGAACCTGGTACGCAGGCTGCGCCTGTTGCGGCTGCTGAGCCATCCACTGTTGTTGGTACTGTGGCGCCGCCGCCATTGGTGGTGGAACCATTGAACTTGCGGGTTGCATTCTGGTCAAACCCTAGCGGAACCCTATGTGTGGATGATGTGAGAGAGGGGGACAAAAGAGATATTGAAAGGGGAGAGATTTTTTGTAGTGGTGGTAATTGTTTGTATGATGCAACTGAAAGGGTATTATGGGCATGCGCGGCTTTTGTTCCTTGGTGATGTGATAGTTTGACCCATATCAACTTCTAACTATGGAAATATCTATAAATTGTCACAATAATTTAGAGCCCGTTTGGACATAAGAATTTTTTATTTTGTTTTTAAATTATTATTTGGCCACAAAATTTTTAATTTTTACTTAAAAATAAATTTTAAAAAATTACAAAAATTATTTTTTAAAATTTTCACTCAGATCACTCACAAAAATTTAAAAATAACCCAAAATTATATTTATGTCCAAACATAACTGTAATTTTCAAATATCATTTTTATTTTTAAAAAAATTCACTTTTTTTATGGAATCTACAATTCTTATGTCCAAATGCGGCTTTTTCTTCTTCTTCTTCTCTTTTTTTGTTTTTGGTTTTTCACTCCGTTTCCATTCCGTTTTAAAATCTGGATGATTGAATTAATATGGATCTGCACCGTTCTAATATCTTTTTCACTCTCAAGGCTCAAACCCGAAACCTTGATTAAGAATGAATTGTTGATTCAAAACTAGCTATGTTTAAATCTTATGCAATTATGTTCATAAATATGTTAAAATCATATGCAATTATGTTCATAGATTTATTTATGAGGTAAACAATAATGTGGAAGTTGTTATGCGCGGAATAATATTTTATTGTGAATAATAATACAGAGTGGCAAAAATTAGCCATTTTTTTAGATATTCTTATTTTCACCTATTATTAACATATGTATTCTTACAAACCTCTATAATCTCATTCTAAATTTTACAGGCAACCTTTATTCAACAGTTCAAGAGCTAAAAGGCACAATGGGTTAGAGTGAGATGCTCTCCCCTCTGTCTAAGGAACTCATATCTCCCTCCCCAAAAAACCTTCCAAGATCTCCACAACTCTCAAATGTTCCCACAAGACAAAAATAACACATCCCAAACTGAGATAACCCTTCCTCCCGTAAACAAAAAGATGATTCCCCAAGCATCAACGAAAGGGCAGACCAGCTCCATGTTAACCCCATGTACGCCTCTCACCAATTCCCCAACAGACATGGAAATTAGCACAGACCAACACCCTAAGGAAATATCAAAAGAGGTAAATGACACCAGTAATAACCATACAAAGAAAGCATCATTCTTGGACACATTGATTTCTAACACTAGCACTGACTCAGATGGTAGCCAAATAATTGTGCAACAAAACATGAATTCATACGAACCGGAGGACGAAACAAATAACTACCCTAACCCAGATTTTTTCATTCCAATCACCTCTTCGGACAAGGAACGTATATACAAAAATTGGACCAACGCTCTCATCATCAAAATGTTTGGCAGAAGAGTGGGCTACCAATTCCTCCAAAAAAAGCTACATGTGATATGGAGACCAACTGAAACTTTATCTCTCGTAGACCTAGGGTGTGACTATTATCTGATAAAATTTAGTAAGGAAGAAAATTATAACAAAGCTCTCCATGAGGGTCCCTGGTTCATTGGGAATCAATTCTTTACAGTAAGGAAATGGGAACCCAGATTTGTAGACTCCAAAGCTGCGCTAACATACTCAGTTATATGGGCAAGACTCCCGGAACTACCTACAGAATTTTATGACTATGACATCCTACAAAAAATCGGAGGGAAGTTGGGACAACTAATACATATAGACGCCTGCACCAAATCTGCGATAAGAGGTAAGTATGCTCGCCTCTGCGTATTAATGCCCATCGAAAAACCACTCAAAACCTACATTGTGGTTAACAAACACATCCGAAAAATTACCTACAAAGGTTTCAACCTATTATGCATAAACTGTGGTAGACTTGGACATAGCCAAAACAGCTGCTCATATCAAAACCCTAAGCCAATTGAACATGACTGTAACAACCTGCCCAAGCAAAACACAGTAGAAACAATAACAAAAAAACTCGACCAATGGACTATAGTATCTCATCAAAGAAAAAACAAAAAATATCCAAAGAACCCTCTGAACCCTAACCCTAGCAAAGACCTCGAGAACCTTAAGGGGTCTCCCAACAAAACACCTAACCCATGCTCACCTCAGTGGCAAAGAACGAACCCAGTCATCGCCCAAAGCCAACCAACGAACCCTAAAGAGACTATGGACACTAGCAGCAAATACCCGCTGGACAATACACAAACCCTAAACGACAGAACTGAACGATTCCAAAATCCCTTCGTAAACACAGACCAGCAAAAGGTCAGTATGCTACCCAAAGACCTAAAACACAAACATCAATATTACACCAACACACCAGGCCTTTCCACATTGGACCATACTATGATTAACCAAAAAATCAATCACCCCTCATTACTCTTAGCAATTACTCACATGATCCATTGGGCATTAACACCTCCCAAACAAGAAACCCAAAGAACCCTACATTAATTGAGTCGGCGGGAGGGGGGGGGGGGGGGGAGGAAGTCAAAAGAACCAAACCATGGACATAGACCCTACCATCCCTACAGCTAATCAATACTCTTCATTAATGCAAGACATTATTATCCCACAAAATAGGAACACAACCCCTCCCCAGAAACATAGGAACCCGTTAGGAAACAATCATAGTACAAATCAACCTCACCCCTTGTCAATCCCAAGTCAAAATCCCATTAATGAACAAGACATTTTGAATCTTAGGACAAAGCAAAGGGTCACCAAGACTAATGACCCAAACCATATGGAAGCGGACACTACTAGCTCAATATATACCAATAATAGACATACTCCCTTATCCTTCAAGACACAAACCAAAACAAACTCACAATACAAAATGCCAAGGCTTCCATCCAACAACCACAGCAGGAGGTTCCTCAGGCCTCGAAGATATGTTTGGACACGACCCCAGCACGTGAACCAACCCCAAGCCCCTTTCATCTTCACCACAAGGCCTATTCAACTAGACCATGCTCCCCAATCTTGATTGGAATGGGGTCTGATGGGCCAAGCTTTGAATGTAAGCCTACAACTCGAGGAGAGACATAATAGTCCAAATAGGGGATCCAAGCTACCTAGCCCAGATAGTAGCAAAAGACCTTCAACTAGGTATAAAAAATGCAATGATTCGACCTTGGATGAACCCTCTCCAGCCTCATCCTATGATCCTAAACTCAGGCTCACACCCATCCCCTTGGAGTCTCCAAGCCTGGAACCAACACCCCTCATACAACATGCCCAGCCAAAACTTACCACTCTACCCGCACCATGTAAACCCGCCAACCCTAACCCCTATTTAGACCACACCAACTCAACAAAACCCCCAGCAAACCAGCCAGACCCTAAACCCCAGCAACAACAGCTTCGCAACACCACTACCCAAACAGTAACACTACCCCCTCGTAGAACTTGAGCCAAGCACAGATGGAAGAGGGAGGAGAAGAGGAAGATGCACCAACCGAAAGAATTATGGAGCACGAGGTGCTACGATACCCAAAGAAAATGGCATTCAAAGCAAGAAAAGAAAAAAGGTACATCTTAAGCTGCCAGTGGATTTGAGGAAATGCTCCATATCCATCAGGAAAATGAACCCTCCGGGATTGTACTAGCATGCAGTAGTCCTAGTGCCGACGATATTCACACACTACTGGATGCACACAGGGAAAACATGAGCAGCCATGAAGAAGGAACCTCAACCAGAAACACAAGCATGAATATGATTATCTGGAACTGTAGAGGCGCAAGTAGCGTCGAGTTTAGAAGAGCCTTTAGAGCAATGTTGAAATACCATAGACTTAGCATTGTAGCCCTACTAGAAACAAAGCTGGAAGATCACCATGCCTTGGTGCATGACTTTGGCTACTCAAGTCTTATTCAAATGCCTGCTAATGGGAACTCAGGAGGCATTGTACTCATGTGGAACAACGGAGATACTATAGTAGATCAAATTGGAGGGACGGACCAAGAGATACACGCCATGGTAAAAGTACGAAACTCAGCAAAAATTTGGTTATGTTCTTGATGTTTTAGACTTCAATACCACACAAGAAAACAGGTTACTTTGTGTGGTACCCAATTTTCGAGTGCTGTCTCAGTAGAAGAACCTGGTTCTTCTTGGTGTTCCAACTACTACTGTTGAGGAATAATAAGAAGCAGTAAAGTAAAAACACAGAGATTTTTACGTGGAATACACCTGGCTCAAAAGATGAAAAAACCACGACCTACTCCTCAGTAGGATTTGCTCAACTCTTCACTAAAAACTCTGAGCCAAACGGACTTACAAAATAAACTCTTTTGTAATCCTAAGGATTAACTCTAATCCCTTTGTAGTAACTAGCCCCTAGCTAATTTCTACACACCTCAAGTTAACTCTAACTTGATCAATACGTACCTATTACAATTGCTTCTATGAAAGCTGAAAGATACAATATTAAAAACTCCTACTACAATCAACTAGAATCAATAATCAATCTGATGAAACTGGTTCTTCTAGTTGAATTGTAGCCTTTGCATCGCACAATGATTCTGCTAGCAAAAATAACTCTGGGAATTTTGCTTTCAAACTTTGATTCACTTCAGCTTTGTGCGTCTTGAATTTCAGCAGAAATACATCAAGT
Organism: Nicotiana paniculata; assembly: GCA_005239505.1. Classification (NCBI taxonomy): domain Eukaryota; kingdom Viridiplantae; phylum Streptophyta; class Magnoliopsida; order Solanales; family Solanaceae; genus Nicotiana; species Nicotiana paniculata. The sequence continues at coordinate 6,615 of ML339894.1, read as the reverse complement.
ATTTATAGAGTCAGTCGTTGAGCTTGTCTTCCAATTCTAGTTAAACTCTACCTGAGTGAACCAATTCGAACCAAACTCAACTTCCTTTCTTTTGTTACTTTCCTTGTTGAATTTGACTTCAATTAATCAGATCGGTTTGCAACCTTTTCGCATTAGGAGACAATCTTTTGGTACATTGATATTTCATATTCAAAACATCTCCTAAGCCTATATGGTTCATGTGCTAGCTCGTCAGTTCACGATGTGTGCTCTGATGGACCTGGTTCAACTGGTCAGCCTTTTGTCAATCTTCAAAACTATACAGTGACATGGGTCAACAAATTCCTCCTTTTTGATGATGACAAACTCTGTGCTTCTCCCTGTATACAACTCAAACACTTTGTATGTTTTTAAGCATTTATCATAGAGAAACCAGGTTCATTAGGTTATAAGTATCACTTGAAATATAAAAGCACTTTTTCTTTCCCCCTTTTGGCATCATCGAAAAGTTTGCAAAATGATAAATTCACCAGTGTTGTTAATAATTATTCATGGCCATTGAGGCTACTGCAGGTGCAAACATGATTAATCATCATAAGAAACCAATAACTGTAAGCTAACTAAGAAATTGAGATAAGTCAATAACAAAATAGCAAAAGTTCATTGATTAGGAACGTACATCAAACACCATACAAACAAAACAAAAACAGCCCTAACCACGAGCAAAACAGAATAAAAACAAAAAAAACAGAACAACTGGTCTAAAGAGGGGTTTTGGAAGCTTGGACAGCCTAAGTATGGGAAGGTGCAGAGGAGGTTGTGGTCTTGGTTTGTATAAGAGAAAGCATCTTATTAAGAACACCCTCGTTCTTTTCTTTATCTTTTGCTAATTCAGCCCTGATAGCATCCCGCTCAGATTCAACCTCAATCAAACGAGACTTCAAACGAAGGATTTCCATATCCTTGATCTCGGTTTCCTGCACCAGAGTTCTAACTTTGTTGTTGACAGGCTGCTTCCTAAATGAACCAGGTTCATCTGCAGGAACATTGACAGTATAATCGCAAGTCAGCAAAGTATCCTTCCCAAAATAGTCTTTGGCAGTAGCCATCTCAGCCTTTTTCACAGGAACATCAAAATGTGCAAGCACTGCTGTCAGCATGAAGCCATAAGGAATTGTGTGTGCGTTGGTTCCGTTCACCACTCTGTCAAGGAGTTGGATGAAAAAAGCTGGCCAATTAATTTGCTTTCCCTGTACAAGCATTCCATCAACGTATGATCCATATAATTTGACATATGCCTTCTTTCTTGTCTAGGCAGTAGGAACTTAATGACGAACTCAAAGAGTAGCTTGTGCTCAGGCTTCATCTCACTCTTGTAAACCGGCCCGGGTTCAATCTCCTTCTCACTATCACTAAAGAACCTGGTGATGTCGATTGTTGAGGCCATCCCATCTAGACAAGGCCATCTCTGCCTTGTATAGTCCTCATAGCCCTCAACTGGTATGTTAAGAATAACACCAGTTCTTTGACATCAAAGGAAACCTCAATTCCTTTAACCATAAACGTGACCCTGCCTTCCTTGACACTTGCATTTCCCATAAACTCTACCAACTCTGCTCTTGCCAGCCTGCCTTCCATGTGAAGGACCAGGTCCTTCCAGCCTTGTACCTCCAGAGTTTCCATAAGATACTGCATACTAGGCTCCTCTAAATCCTTCACCAACTTGCCCTTTAACATTGTTCTTTTTCCAAACATGGTAACCCTGTCAGTCACCACTCTAATTTCCTTCTCCTCTTCTCCACCCCAATCTGCACCATCATTATAAACAACTTTCACTTTCTTTGGCTTGGCCCTGGTCTTCTTAACAGATTTTGTTGGCGCTACAGACATCCTAGCTGACTTCTTTGAAGAAGCCTTAGTCTTTCTGGGTTTTGGTGTCTCAGCCACACCTGGAGCAGGTTGCTCCTCCTGTTGGACCAGGTCCAACCCAATTTCTTCAATTTCAATAGCCTCAACAAGCTCTTCAACTTTTGCTTTTCTTTTTTCTGCTCTCTTCTTCTTGCTCTCCTTTAGAGCCTTTTCTAATTTTTCTTCTTCTTCTCTTACAGTGCTACGAGTAGCTCTAACTTTTGAAGCAGAAACACCAGCAACTTCAGAAATTTTCCTTTTCTTTGAAGGAACTGGGTGAGTTGCCTTCTTGGGTTTCTGACTCCTTCTTCTCTTGGGGTTATAAGACTCCCCTAGTTTTCTCAACCTTTCTGCCAATGTTTCTTCCCCCGATGAACCAGGTTCATTTATAGCTTTCTTTAGACTTGCAAGACCTGCTGCAGCTTCCTCTACTATGCTTCCACCTAAATCAGTGACTTCTTCTCCCATAGTTTCAGGAATGGGACCATAAATAGCTAACGTGGTACCATCCTCCCTAGATCCCCTCACATCTTCTTCTCCCTCTCTCTCAAGAATTCTTTATTTTCTCCCATCCTTCTTCCTTCCAGAGATTTCGACATCAATAACAAACCCTACTAACGCGAATCTTTTATCAGCAGAAGTAAATTCAGAATCGACTTCAAGATTACCTTTTTCAGAACTGGTTGAACCAAGTGCTTCTTCCTCATTAGCTGATTTAAATGATTCACTGGATGAATCTGACTTAGTACTTTTGTCTACTTTAATAAGATCCTCCAAGAATTTTTTCCTATCCCCAAAAGCAACAGATTTCCAGGCAAGAACTTTAACACGACGCTTCTTGGGGGCAGGATTAGGGTTTGGAGTGGGTTCAAGAACGGGTGTATTTTTAGGGCATAATGGAATTTCTGCTGATTCGGAGCTGTAAACGGATGGAGAATTGGATACAGATTCAGAATTTCCTCCATCGTAATCACGATTAAGTGAGGAATTAAATGAGGAAGCTGGTAGAGGTGAAGACATTTTTTTTGAGAGGAAAGGATGAGTTTTGTAGGTTTTGGGTAGTGTACTATGAGTTAACCTTGGTTGAAGGAAGATTTATGAAGAGAGGAGTAATGATTATCTTTTATAACATATGTCTATTAATTTTACAACATATAAAAAATTAATTCAAGTGGAAGTCTAATAGGTATAGGAATGTCATTGATTTGACGGTTGAGAGTCTCCTATTTCTATGCTAATTGAGTGTTGATGTGACTCCTTGGAACGAGTTCATTTATGGATTAGTACAAAGAATTAGTAATGAACCAAATATAGATAGAATCCTGCTCATGTGTGACTGTAATTAGTTTAATAATTGTATGGAGATGAGCACGTACCTTGTCAGATAGATGAACCAGGTTCATCCTGTTTGAAATCTTTAGATTGCCTCAATTTATAAAGATAGATAAACATTATTAGTATCCAGGGAATCATATTAATACATGGCACAGGAGTATGGAAATAAAGACATGATACTGAGCAATTATTAATCTGATTAGGTACCTAAATATTTTCTAGCCAAAAATTCATTTATATAAAAAAAAAATCTTTCTCTTCAATCAGGTGATTTTAATCATCCCTAATTCCAGCATGTTTCTCTCAAAATGCTCCCTACTAAGTGCTTTTGTGAATATATCAGCAATTTTGATGATCAATAGCACAAAATTCGATTGAGATCATTCCCTTTTCATAGTTATCCCTTAGGAAATGGTGTCTAACATCTATGTGCTTAGTCCTTTTGTGATGAATCGGGTTCTTCGTCATACTAATAGCACTAGTGTTATCACAAAATATAGGAATGCATCCCACATCAATACCAAAGTCCATGAGTTGTTGTTTGATCCATAACAACTGGGCACAACATGAGGCTGCAACCACATATTCAGCCTCAGCAGTAGACAAGGCTACTGAATTTTGTTTCTTGGTAGCCCAAGACACAAGGCATGAACCCAAAAAGTGAGTCATACCTAAAGTACTTTTCCTGTTAATCAGGAATCCTGCATAATCAGCATCAGCATATCCTACAAGGTCAAAATTACTACCTTTAGGATACCAAAGGCATAAATCAGTGGTGCCTTTCAAATATCTCAAAATTCTCTTTACTGCAGTGAGGTGAGACTCTTTTGGATTTGCCTGAAACCTAGCACATAATCCTATACTGAACACAATATCAGGTCTGCTGGCAGTGAGATACAATAGATACCCAATCATCCCTCTATATAGCTTCTGATCAACAGATGAACCAGGTTCATCCATATCCAATTTTGTAGTTGTGGCTATGGGAGTGTCTATTTCTTTTGAGTCTTCCATTTTAAACTTTTTGATCAATTCTTTCACATACTTTTGTTGGTGGATCATTGTTCCATTTGGGTTTGCTTAATTTTCAAGCCTAAGAAAAAGTTTAGCTCACCCATCATGTTCATCTCAAACTCACTTCTCATTAGCATAGCAAATTCCTTTCTCAATTTCTCAGAAGTCGCTCCAAATATGATATCATCCATATATATTTGTACAACCAGAAGATCCTTACCTTTTCCCCTTAAGAACAAGGCACTATCAATTTTGCCTCGTTTGTACCCATGTTCTAGCAGGAATTTTGATAATCTTTCGTACCATGCTCTTGGTGCTTGTTTGAGACCATATAGAGACTTGTTGAGTTTGTATACGTGGTTAGGTGATTCCTTGCTTTCAAAGCCTGGAGGCTGCTTGACAAATACATTTTTCTTCAGATAGCCATTTAGAAAGGCACTCTTAATATCCATCTGATGAAGAGTGAATTCCATGTGTGCAGCAAATGCTATAAGAAGTCTGATTGCCTCCAATCTTGCCACAGGGGCAAAGGTCTCATCATAGTCAATTCCTTCTTCTTGACTATATCCTTGAACAACTAATCTTACCTTATTCCTTGTAACATTTCCATCCTCATCGAGTTTGTTCCTGAAGACCCACTTGGTGTCAATTATAGATCTATCCAATGGCTTGGGGTACCAAGTGCCATACTTGACTTCTTTCAAAATGATTCAGCTCTTCTTGCATGGCATTTACCCAATCAGCATCTTGTAGGGCTTCTCCAATGTTCTTTGGTTCGATCATGGATAGAAAGGCATCAAATGCACACAGATTTTTCAAGGATGATCTTGTCTTGATTCCAGATACCAAATCTGTTATGATGTTCTCAAGAGGGTGAGAACTCTGATATCTGTGGCTTAAGTACCAGTTGTTCATTCCTAGATGATTCCATGATGTCTTGTTGCTGTAGAGCAAGATCAGGGCCAGGTTGCATATGTTGAGTTCTCCCTGTTATGATGCTCAGGGTAGTTGAACCTGGTCCATCACCTGTTCCACCTTTCATGCTTGCTTCAGTGTTATCACTGCTTCTTACCAGTCCAAGCTCCTCATCTTCAGGTTTCTGTCTCTCAGCAAGAATGTTAGTCTCATCAAAGAAAACATGGATACTTTCTTCTACACACATAATTCTTTTATTATACACTTTATAAGCTTTACTATGTGATGAATATCCCAAGAATACTCCCTCATCACTTCTAGGGTCAAATTTTCCTAGGGAATCCTTGCCATTATTGGGTACAAAACACTTGTATCCAAAAGCCCTAAAGTGGGATATGTTGGGCTTTCTCCCTTTAAGTAATTCATAGGGAGTTTTCTCTACTAGAGGTCTAGTCATGCATCTATTGATTATGTAGCAAGCAGTATTTATTGCTTCAGCCCAGAAGCTGTGAGGTAGTTTGCTAGATAGGAGCATGGTTCTTGCCATGTCTTCAAGAGTTCTATTTTTATTTTCAACAACCCCATTTTGCTGTGGGGTTCTAGGAGCAGAAAAGTTATGATTGACACCATGTTCATCACAGAACTCAGCAAACTTAGTATTCTCAAATTCAGTACCATGATCAGATCTTATTGATGCCAGTTGATGTCCTAATTGATTTTGAGTTTTCTTGACAAATGAGGTGAANTCCTACCACTAAGTCCTTAGAGACTAGTTTGTTAAGCTGAGTTAGACTTGCATGACCAAGTCGTTTGTGCCACAGGAGGGGATCACTGTCCAACACACTTAGACAAGTGAGTTCATTTTCAGGCAATGTGGACAAATCTATGACATAGATGTTATTCATTCTTTTCCCTGCAAAATAATATTGTCAGTAAGCAAGTTAATCACAAAACATTTTGTGGAAGTAAAAGCAAACAAGTTAGCTCTGTCACATAGTTGTGATACACTGATCAGACTGTATTTCAAGCCATAAACTAGATACACATGTTCAATAGATCGTGTATCATCCTTATCTACCTTACCAACCCAAATGATTTCACCTTTCTTCCCGTTTCCAAAGGAGACACTTCCTCCTTTGAGACTTTCAAGTGAAAGGAACTGTTCCATGTTCAAAGTCATATGCCTTGAGCAGCCACTATCCAAGTATTAAATTTGGCTGCCTCCTCTCACTTGAACCTACAAAAGGAATCAAAGGTTAGTCTTAAGAACCCAAACTAGTTTGGGTCCTTTTCTATGAGAGAATCGATGAATCAATTTTTTCTTGGCCCAATTTGGTAGCCAGTTTTTCCCTTTTACAAACCTCTCATTTTTTCGATTGGCATGCTCTTTTGCAGTACACACATATTTGTAGTGCCCAGTCTTACCACAATGGGTGCAGATTTTATTCTCAGGAAGAGTGAGAT
>ML339889.1:0-31543 GCA_005239505.1 Nicotiana paniculata | reverse complement strand
GGGGTTTACCTCTATTCCTCTGTTTGATACAAGGAAACCCAAAAATTTACCTGATTGCACTCCTAAGGCGCATTTTTCTAGATTTAGCTTCATATTATACTTACGTAAGATATCAAAAGTAGTAGAGAGGTGCTGGAAATGGTCTTTTGCCCATGTTGATTTTACCAGCATGTCATCAATGTAAACTTCCATTGTTTTTCCTAGATGTTCCTCGAACATCTTGGTCACTAGCCTTTGATATGTGACTCCCGCGTTTTTCAAGCCATAAAGCATGACTTTATAACTATAAGTCCCCCTGTTTGTAATAAAATAGGTTTTTTCCTCATCCGAGGGATCCATTTTAATCTGATTATAACCAGAATATGCATCCAAAAAGCCTAATAATTCATGACCTGTAGTGGCATCAATCATTTGATCTATATGTGGTAATGGGAATGAATTTTTGGGGCATGCTTTATTTAAGTCAGTATAATCTATGCATACTCTCCATTTACCATTCTTTTTAGGTACTACCACCGTGTTAGCTAGCCAGTTAGGATACGTTACCTCTCGTATCGAACCAATCTTCAAGAGTTTCTGTACCTCTTCGTCAATCACTTGGTTCTTGAATGGTCCTTGCTTTATTTTCTTCTCGTCGACCAGGGCCCAGCCTCGTGCCTATATACACTTTCTGTTCAGGCTTTTGTTCAGACAATGAAACAACTTCGAGCTCTTCCGTGGTTGTTTTGATGTGCTCGTCTTCCTCCGGTTCATAAATGACGTCCGATCTGGAATCTGCATCCGTGTGGTCTAATGCACCTTCCGTGGTAACTTGATTCACTTTTTCGTAAGTATTTTCTTTCGTACCTGTTTCAGCAATAATACTTCCCGTACCTGTTTGGGTAGTAATTTCTTCCATGCCTGTTTGGGCAGCATTACCTGCTTGGGAGATTCCCTTACCTTTTGATTCTTCCATCTCTACTTTTTTTTTTGTAGTGTACCACAGAATTTATATTTATTGCGGTTTGCTGATCGCCTCTAATTTGCTGAATCCCCCATTCAGAGGGGAATTTAATTACCTGATGCAAGGTGGAGGGTATTGCTTTCATGTCGTGGATCCATGTCCTTCCCATGATTATGTTATAATCCATGTTAGTATCGATGACTTGGAACCTGGTGCTTTTGATCACCCCCTCAGCATAAGTGCTAAGCTTAATTTCTCCTTTTGTTATAACTGTAGAGTTATCAAACCCTGATATGGCTCGTGCCCTTGGGATTACTTGATTCCCCAATAGCATTTCTTCCACGACTCTTAGCAAAATGAAATTAACTGAACTGCCTGGATCAATCAACACTCTTTTTACATTAGTGAGAATAAGTAAAGATATTACCAGAGCATCATTGTGAGGACGCATTAATCCGCCGATATCTGCATCATCGAAGGTTATATCGTCCTCTTCTAGATTTTTACGAACCCGTTTCCCATGTGTAATTGTGAACTTTGTGGTCGTTTTGCAGACTACTCCATTTACTTCTTCACCTCCGTGTATCACGTTGACGGTTCGTTTTGGAGAAGGAGGCTTAGGGGGCTCCTACCTGTTCTTCATATATGCCTGTTTACCTTTATCAGAAAACAATTCTGTTAAATATCCCTGTTTCAATAAATTTTCTACTTCACCTTGTAAAAATCTGCAATCCGCAGTTTTGTGCCCATGATCGTTATGGAATTCACACCAGTGATCTGGGTTCCTTCTATTTGGATTTGATTGCATCTCTTTGGGCCACTTAACCTTGTCTCCCATGTTCCTCAATATTGAGACAAGCTCAGTAGTACTTACATTAAGTTTATGATCCCCAATTCGAGTATTACCTATAGGTCGTTCATCTCGATCTTTTCTGGATCTAGATGAGGATGAGACTACATCTCTTCCTGGTGGTCTATAGTCTGACCTAGTGTTTTCGAACCTGGGGCGAATATCACGTCCCGAGGGTCCTAAGTAAGGATCGTACCTGTTTTTACCTGATCTACTGTTTGATTCAGGACGTCTGGATCTTGAATGATCTTCATCTCTCGAACGAGCAATGATATCTTCTTCTATTCTGAGTTTTGTATTATACCTGTTATATACATCGTTCCATGTTGTAGCGGGGAATTATCTTAGACTTTCCTTAAGTCGTCTCGTGGCTTCTGAGCTTTTATCGTTTAGATTGCTTGCAAATGCCATGGCTGCCCAATTATCAGGCACCCTGGGTAACTGCATTCTTTCTCGTTGAAACCTGTCTACAAACTCACGGAGTAGTTCCGTGTCTCCTTGTTTTATTTTGAATATGTCTTCCATTCTTTTCTCAACTTTTTGTGCACCAGAGTGTGCTTTTATAAATGAATCTGCAAGCTCAGCAAAAGAGTCAATAGAATTTTCAGGGAGAAGAGAATACCGGGTTAGGACTCATTTGGTAAGTGTTTTCCCAAATTTTTTGACAAGGACTGATTCAATCTCTTGTTTTGTTAAGTAGTTGCCTTTTAATCCAGTAGTGAAAGCAGTCACATGATCACGTGGGTCAGTTGTCCATCATATTTGGGAACGTCAGGCATTTTAAACTTCTTGGGTATAGGCAAAGGTGCCGCACTTGGCTTCCAAGGTTGTTGAGAATACCTATCAACATCAATGACTTTGATAATAGGCGGTACTCCGGGAATTTGTTCGATGCGATCGTTCTTATCCTTCATCTGTTTCTGCATGGTTAGCAGTAAATTTTGTAATTCAGAGTTATTAGATATACCTGGTCTCGCTTCGAGAGATTCATTAGGAGTATCTCCCCTTCCTGAGTTTGCCAACCCAGATTGAGGACGGTGATGGTATTATTGGGGGTGGTGTTGGTGGTGCAGGTAACGCTGCCGGTAATCCCCTCGCAAATTCTTGCAAAGCTTGGCTCGCATACTCTGCAATGATTTGCTTTACTTGATCTTGTTCCACCATTTGATCATTATTATCATTATTGTTATTGGATCTTTCTGGGGATTGTTCCCTTGAACCACGTGGGGTTCTTGAAGGTGATGGAACTGGGGTTTCATTCCTTTGCTGGTTGTTGTCATTGGATTTCGATATAGTTCAGAGGATATCGCTTGAAATTGAAAAGCAAACAAAGATTATCAGATTCCCTGTAATGGAACCAATTTGTTTAACCAAAGAATTAGATCCTTTGACTAAAGCTATTTCTATGATGAACACGGGTTACTGATAATCAAAGAAATAGAGAAAAATGAATAATAGACAGTATTTCAGAAATATAGAAAAGCAAAGTAGATTGTATTCGAGAATGAGATGCCTTTACAAGTTGTATTCCCCTTCCTTATATAGGAGATTCCTTGATATAACGTACAACTCTTGCTATGATTTCCCATTAATGACTAATTATGACATTAATGGGGCGTTACAAAGGATAACGGTAATTGAGGTACAGTTACGTAATGTACGAGTAATCAATTGTGGGTTCTTGAATCTGCCCATAGCTTTGTCCAGATTCATTCTGACCGTGTCTCTTCTCTATTTTGATCAGGTTGAGTTTCCTGTGGCTGATGAGCTCGAGGGTTTATTGAATCGTGCCTCTTTGTTCCGTACCTCTTCAAAGAATCACATCCAGCTGTCGCATTCTCCTGTGTCCACATAACTGGCTGAGTTGTCAAGAGTTGGCTTACGCGTGAAACTCTTTTTTACCAATACAGCTACCGTGGCTAGAAATGCCTGGATCTGCACACAAGGTGCAGGGAGTAACGTGAGTACACCAACTCAGTAAGTAACAACAATAAATAAAGGCTGAGAAGTAGTGACGAGCTAGATGCAAGTACAATTCATATCACAAAAATTCAGTAAAGTACAACATGCTTTACAACTAGAGTTCAAGTCAAATCAGTTTGTTCAAATCGAGTTCAAGTAAAAATCATTTAAAAATTCCTTTCAACAGTTTTAAACAAGGACTCAAAGCAACTATGAGCACAAATGATGAAATCAGATACCGCCCCTCGGGCAACATCACTTAATCCTCCCAATCACTCCAACCTCACAATCACTCATGCCTCACAATCACTCGTGTCTCACAATCGCTCAGCACTCCGCACTCACACTCAGTAGGCACCTGCACTCATTGGAGGTGTGTACAGATCCGGAGGGGCTCCTTTATCCCAAGCGCTATATCAATGTCCATCATGAAAGAATCAATGAAATATGCTACGGTGTGCAGCCCGATCCCATAAGTGTCCTCACAAATCAGGTTCTCGGCCTCTCCAGTCTCTCGGGCTCTCAGAAATCAAAGTAATCAGCACAAACAACATTAACATGATGCATCAACTAGAATAACAGAGACTGAGCTACAATGTAAGAATGCATGAACATGACTAAGTACTGAATATCAACTAAAACAGTGAGAGGACGGCAAGAAACAACCGTTAATGGTCCAAACAACACCGGCCTAAAGCCTAAATATGATATCTAACATGATTGACAGTAAATTTTTGTAAAACACATAAGGGGCATATAGCTACAACAAGTTGTTCGACTTTACAGTTGCTATGGGGCGGACCAAGTCACAATCCCCAACAGTGCATGCCCACACGCCCATCACCTAGCATGTGCGTCACCTTCAATAGTCACATGACACAAGAAATTCGGGGCTTCATACCCTCAGGACTAGATTTACAACAATTACTTACCTCAATCCGAGCAAATCCTACTCTGCAATGCTCTTGCCCCTCGATTCGGCCTCCAAATAATCTGAATCTAATCACAACCAGTACAATACCATTAATATATGCTAAAGGAATCGATTCCACAAGAAAAACTACCAAATTAAACTCAAAACCCAAAATTCACTCAAACTCGGACCTACGTCTCGAAATTTGACAAAAGTCACAAAACCCAAAAGCCCATTCACTCACGAGTTTACCTATACAAAATTTATCAAAATCCGACATCATTTGGTCCCTCAAATACCCAAATTACACTCTCCAACCCCAAGACCTAACCCCTTATTTCACCTCAAATACCCTACTATTTAGGTGAGAAATCAATGGGAAAACACCATAGCTAATGATAATAGAGCTCAAGTAGCTTACCTAAGTGAATACCCTTGAATCCCCTTCAAAAATCACCTCAAAAGCTTCAAAATCCAAGTTGAAAATGGTGAAAATGAAGAAAAATCATGAAGTCCCCTTTTTTTACCTTCTGCCTAGTGAAACCGCACCTGCGGTCCACTTGCCCGTTTCTGTGACACCGCACCTGCGGAATTTCCATCGCAGGTGCGGAACTCACTTAATATCCCATAATTTGCATCTGTGGTCATCACCTCGCACCTGCGGTTGCGCACCTGCGCCCTACCCTCCGCTTCTGCGGAATTAACCAAACTCCTCATTTCCGCATCTGCGACCTTCCACGGGCTTCTGCGGTCTAGCACCTGCGACTCCCTCTCTGTAGGTGCGGAAAAACACTAGCAGCACCGGTTCAGCTGCATTTCCAAGTTCCAAACCTACCGTTAGTCATCCGAAATCACTCCGAGCCCCTCGGGACCTCAACCAAACATACCAACAAGTCATATATCAACATACACACTTAGTCGAGCCTTCGAATCACTCAAAACAACATCAAAACACCAAATTATCCTCGGGTTCAAGCCTAAGAACTTCTAAACTTCCAAATTTCACAAACAACGCCGAAACCTATCAAACCACGCCCGAATGACCTCAAATTTTGCACACACGTCATAAATGATACCACGAACCTACTCTAACTTCCGAAAATCCATTCCAACCCTGCTATCAAATTTTTCACTACTGATCAAAATTACCAAGTTTTCAACTTTCGCCAATTCAAGCTTAATTCTGCTACAGACCTCCAAATCATATTTTGGACGCACTCCTAAGTCCAAAATCACCTAATGGGGCTAACAGAACCATCAAAATTCAAATCCGAGATCGTTTACACACATGTCAACATCCGGTTGACCTTTTTCAACTTAAGCTTCTAATAGAGAGACTAAGTGTCTCAATTTCCTCCGAAACCACTCCGGACCCGAACCTACTAACCCGGTATAACATAATATAGCTGATTAATACAAAAGGAGTAAAAATGAGGGAAATGAGGCTATAACCCTCGAAACGATCGGTCGGGTCGTTACAGAATGAAAGAAGTAAAACCGTGAGGAATAGAGGAAGAGGTATTTGATCAATTTTCAACTCTTTTATCTATAGAATGTCGATGAAATATTAATTCTTTTTAGACCCTTATTAAAATTGAATTATTAGCAAATTAAATGCATGATATGCACAACTTTAGTCTCCGAAAGTAAAAAAAAGTATCCTTCTTTTTACTTTTGTTTTGTTTTGGGAAAGATACCCTTCTAGCTCCTTTATTTTAGGCACTGAATTTCGGCTCTTTCTTTATAGCCATTTAGTGAAGTATGACTTTCTTTTTAGATGCTTATTATTATTTTGTTTATAAGCACATTGAAATGGAAGAATAATGCATAACTTACGTCTCTAATTTGCAATTTAAAAAAATGGATCATCTTTTATTTAGGAGTCAGATTAGCTAAAGTTTTTTGGCAATTAAATATTTTCTAATTATTTGATTTAAGTAAGAGCTCCTAATTAAGATATCAAGATTATCAATCGCTTGCTTAATATATAAAATGTTAAAATTAACTAATATTTTAAGGACACTTTTAAAAAGATATGTAATTGTAGATTCTATGTTTGCAAAGGGTGAAGAAGTATTTGATTAAAGAGCAATGAACATACAATTGTATGTCGAGACAATCAAACATATTGTTTACAAAAATTCTTTCTCTATTTTTTTTTATTATTACTAAAATGATTTAATCTTGTAAAATTAATTGATTTTAATTTCGTGACGGGATATATAATCGTAGGAAATTATAACTAGCGTTGATAATATTCGTTGACACTCCTTTGATTTTTCTGTTGTTAATTATAAATTTATAACATATCATAAATTTAAAACCAATTAATTTAATATAATTAAAGTATGTTAGTGATGCAAAAATAAAATAAAAAGTCTTTTGTGAAAAATTATGTTGGATTCCCTAGGTATCTAATAGTATGTTCATTGCCCTTTAATTAAATACATATTCTATAAATTTATATACCAAAATATAAAAACATATTCTAATAAATACACTATTATTATTCACCGCTGTGATATTTTTTAAACTCAACATCAACTCTTCGAAATGCTTTTCTAAATGATATTTAACAATTGCAAGGTATACATAGTTTAATATTATTATTATTCTTTAAAAGTTTTATATTTATTAATATGGGGTACACACGCAAAGCGCGTACCCTAAAACTAATTATATTAAAAGTACATAGGCCTTTTATCCTTTAAAAATTAATTTCACACTAGAAAAAATAGTCATTTAACTATTTCCTAATTTTTAGAAATTTGAAATCACCTAAAAGTTTGGTTACTAAATATAGGAACTCTTAATGTTTAGGACTTTCAAATCGATTAGGATTTTACCTTTAAATCATTTTCCTGATTTGAATTATGTATCATAACAATAATACCTTACATATTAAATTTTCTAATATTTAATATTTTAGAGATTATTATGTGCATAGACGATAATATTTATACAACCTTATCTCGTAGGCTAGGCCTAGAAGATTTAACGTGGAATTCTGTAAACTCTTTTCCTCTTATTTTCTCTCTCTTTAATTTCTCTCCCCCCATAACGATTAAACCATTTACATACAAAAATACCGAAATATATGGCATCTCAAACTCTTAATCACATATATAAGGTGAGAATTAACACTATTCACATTTATGATATGGTTTATTTCTTATATTTATAAAAAAATATTGTTATGTAATAATTTAGTATGAATATAAATTAAATAAGTTCTTACATAATTTAATCGAATGTCCGCGAAGGGACAGAAACAACAAAAAAGGTAGCCCGAAGCACTAAGCTCCCGCTATGCGCGGGGTCCGGAGAAGGGCCGGATCACAAGGGTCTATCGTACACAGCGTTACCCTACATTTCTGCAAGAGGCTGTTTCTATGGCTCAAACATGTGACCTTCTGATCACATGACAACAACTTTACCAGTTACTCCAAGATTCCCCTTCTAAATAAAATTTAAAAACAACGAAAAATAAAATTTAAAAACTTGTCTAACAATGCGTTGCAGACAAGAAACAAAACGTTTTAATTACTTAAAAATGACTAATATTCCTGCAAAGTTAAAGTGGTAGCTAATTATTTATCAAACTAATTCTAATAAAATAAAAAGAAGAGATAAAAACTTAGAAATATATGCTTTTGTTAAAACATTCCTGTTTTTATAAGGGAAATTTTCACAAATCATTATTGTTTAGTAGTTATTAGCTAGTTGTAGCTACCATTTACTATATTAATTTCTATAACTATGTTTTCAGGGTTTTTAGAGTGTATTCAATGTATTTAAGCTATTGTATTCATGAATACAGTGATATTTCTAGGCGTGAAACAGGGAATTACAGCTAGACAAATTTTTGTATTCGACTGTACTCCCGACGTGAAACAGAGGATTACAGCTAGACAGATTATTGTATTCGACTGTAGTCACGGCGTGAAACAGGGGATTACAACTGTTTTTAAACGGAAAGTGAATCAATTAACATAATAGACTCCTAATATAGCTCAACAAACTCAATTATAACACACAAATTTTGTATTTTTAGTTATAAAAAAGATTCTCAACCGGAAAACACTTCAAAAATATAACAATCTTCAGAGAAATTATGTAATTACATTGAATATAATTAAATACATAAAAATGCATTGAATACATGAAGTATAATCATCTATAGTGCAAAAACATATGAATACATACTGCAGATACATTTTGAATACATATATACATCTGAATACATAAATTATATTAATTAAAAAAATTATATGAATACATTCATGGAATATAGCGAGACAGTGAATATAATGAAATACATGGAATACAACGAGATACAATGAAAAAAAGACAACGAATACAATGAAATACATGGAAATACAGCGAGATACATTGAAATACACTTTAAAAAAAGGTAACAGAATCTTCAAATTGCTCAGCCCCAAACTCTGTCGTCTTTGTTCAAGAACAACTCTAATGTCGTTTCGTCGAGAGGGCAGCAATACAATTTCTCTATAAAAATACCTGGACTACAAAGAACATAATAAATGGGTTTAATCAAACACTTTGGCTTAGCAGACTGTATTTGACCAGTGAGATTGGTACTGGCAGCAGCGACCGACGAGCGAGCAACGACCGGTGAGTTCTAGTGAGAGTGTAGGGGAAGAGTTTCGATTCTTTGGAAAGTGATAGAAAACTTTCCTTTGTCTTATTGGGTCGATGGGATTGGACATGAAGTTATTTCTATTAAAATTTTCGCGAGACAATGAAGATTAATAAGTGGAGAATTGTGGTTGTATTCATAGAGAAAAACTGTCGTTGAGAGAAAGAGGGTGGAGCAAAATCTGAAAGAATGAGAGAAAAAAATAATACAAAGCGTATTTTATGACTTAAGGATAGGAGGTGACCATAAATAAATATTTGGCAATAAAAATCAAAAGGTAGCTAAGGAATATAATTTTTTAAAATGATATTTATTTAAAACAAATAAGATATCAACCTTTGCTATAGGAGGTAAAAATTTCTTTTTATTTTTATAACGGGAAAAGCCTAAAAATGCCACTCAACTTTCAGAAATGGTCTACCCATGCCATCTGTTAAAAAATGCTCATTTCATGCCACTGCCGCTACACCTTTGGCTCACCTATGCCACTCACCGTTAATTTTTTTTCAAAAATTAAAAAAAATAAAATTGTGCCTGTAACGACCTGGTCGGTCGTTACGTAGAACCTGCATTATAATTATTGTTATTGCCTTGTCATAGGTTGATATTACTGTTCTTGATGTGTTAGAGTTGGTAGGCTCAGAATCGGAATGGTTGTAGTGAAGATTTAGTCACTTAGTCTTTAAAAATAGCCTTAGAGTTGGAAAAAGTCAACTGAGAGTTGACTTATTGGTAAACGACCTCGGAATGCAGATTTTATGGTTCGGATAGCATCGTTAGGTGATTTGAGACTTAGGAGTGTGTTCAGAATATTTTTGTGATGTCCGGTGTAGAATTAGGCTTGAATTGGCGAAAGTTAGTTTTGGTGATTTTCGGTCGGCAGTGGAAAATAAGTTATCGGGGTCGGACTGGAATTCCGGAAGTTGGAACAGGTTCGTAATGTCATTTTGGATATGTCTGCAAAATTTCAGGTCAATCGGAGTTGTTTTGGATTGTTTGGCATCGTTGGTGAATTTTAGAAATTTCAAAGTCTTAGGCTTGAATATGATGTGATTTTGGTGTTTTGATGTTATTTCTAGTGTTTCGGGAGTGCAACTAAGTTTGAATTATCATTATGATACGTTGGTATATTTGGTTGGGGTCTCGAGGGGCTCGGGATTGATTTCGGATGGTTAACGGAAGTCGGAATTGGAAATATGCAGCAAATCTGTTGCTGGTGTGGTCGCACCTGCGGAAGGAGGACCGCAGGCGCGAAGACCTTGCACATGTGCGGATTTGGCTGTTCGTGAAGGGGTCGCAGGTGCATACGACTTCCGCAGGTGCGAAGAAGCAACCGCATGTGCGGAAATCAAGGGTTTAAGTCATATGCACAGGTGCGCACTTGGGACCGCAGGTGCGCTAATAAGGCCGCAGGTGCGGAACCCCTGGGCAGAAAGTATAATTAAAACCTCCCGCGACCATTAAACCTTTTAACACCATTTTTGAACGGGAAAAGAGTTTGGAGGCGATTTTGAAGAGAGAATATCAGTGTTCTTTGTTGAGGTAAGTATTTTGGACCCTAAAACTCGATTATAGGTGATTAAGGAACATAATATCAATGTTTAATTCAAGAAAATTAGTAGAAAAAGATGGGATTAGGGCTTGAGATTATGAGACCTTTAGGGATCTATTTGAGTGGTCAAACGAACTCCGATTTTAGCGTTCTTTATATGTACGGACTCGTGAGATGATGAAGAACATTTAGTATAAAATTTGTCGAGTTCCGAGGCGCAGGCCCGGGGGTCGGATTTTAGCTAATTTCGGGTTTTGAGCTAAAATTGGTATTTTTCAATTGGAATTCATTCCCTAAGCATAATCTGATGATAAAAATATGATCTTTATAGATGTGAAGTGCTCGAAAGTTTATCCGAGAGGCAAGCGGGTTGTTGAGTAGCTTTTCGGGCTAGTTTGAGGTAAGTAATGTCTTTAAATCCTGTCCTGAGGGTATGAAACCCCAGACTTTGCATCCTTTCATGGATTTTGGAATGCAAAGATTGGAAATTTGGAAATATATTCCTTTTTAGACAACTATTGAGTTGCGAACCCGATTTTAAAGCCTATGCTTAATAGTATTGATATAATTTGGGATGCAAGCCATGTTTGGGGCCTAGTGCCGATCTGTTTACCCTTGGGGCTGTTTTTACTATTTTCCTCGCTTGATATGTTATGATTTTCACTCAGTCTTTTCTTGATAATTGTCTTGACACTCAGAGTATTTTGATATTATTTCTTGAAAATGAAACATTGTTTTGGGTCGAAAACCCGGTATAATGATGGCCCGAGTGGCATGTTGAGAGTGTTTGACTGAGTGAGGCTGCGGGCCAATATTTTGAGCGATTTAATCCATGATGTGGCTGGTCGAAGGCCAATATTGTGAGTGATTTATGTCATGATGTGGTTGGCCGAGGGCCAATATTGTGAGTGATTGATGCCATGATGTGGCTTGTTATAGCGCTTGGGCTGTAGGAGCTCCTCTGGAGTCTGTACACCCCCAGTGAGCGCATGTACCTACTGAGTGCGGGTGATGCCCGTGGGGCTGATACTGAGTGACTGTGAGGTTGCCCGCTGGGCTGATACTGAGTGACTGTGAGGTTGCCCACTGGGCTGATACTGAGTGATGGTGAGGTGCTGAGGGAAATTGTTACGAGAAAGGATTATGGCCCGACGGGCAGATTTATGATGATTTTACTAAGTTTTGACTGTGATTCACTTAGTTTTTCAAACTGATTTTACTGAGAATTTTACTAAGATATATTGAAATTATACTTGTTTCGAAGGATTCTGGAAAATGGTTTTTGAACTTATGTATTTGATGAATACTTTATGGTGACTTGGTGTTTTACTATTTTTGGTGAATTGGTGTATATTTGATGTGTGTTTGGTATTTCTCAGACTGTGATTTATTTTCATTACTACTGAGTTGGCATACTCATCATTACTCCCTGTGCCTCTATGCACAGATCCAGGTACCGGTTCAGAGCAGTAGCTGTCTTCGTTTGTATTCAGCAACTTACGGGATTTCGAGGTAGCTGTTCAGCGTCCGCAGCTTCTCCATTTCCCTTCCTTTATTAGTATTAGTATTTATTTCACCGACATTGATTAAGACATTAGTAGAGTTAGTTTATTTTCTTAGATGCTCATAATTATTGACTATAATCTTGGGAGGATTGTTTAGAATGTTAGATTATTATTGAGGCGTAAAAACTTAAAGAAATTATTTTATGCTTTGTTGTTGCTTGTTATTGATTATTGAAACATTATAATAGAACGGATGGGTAGTTATGTGATGGTTGGATAACCTAGTTCCACGATAGGCTCCATCACGACCTATTAGGATTTGGGGTCGTGACAAGTTGGTATCAGAGCTCTAGGTTGCATAGGACTCAACGGTCATGAGCAGGTTCAGTAGAGTCTTGCCGATCGGTATGGAGACGTTTGTACTTATCTTCGAGAGGTTGCAGAACTCTTAGGAAACATCTCTATTTTATTGAACTCTTTCGTGCCAATCTATTGATTCTTGAAATCTAAACTCATGTTGTTTCATTCTCTCACAGATGGTGAGGACACGCAATATCGATCAGGGTGGCCAGACACCAGCCGGACCCACAAGGGGTCGGGGCCGTGGAGGAGTTAGTGGACCAGCCCGTGTAGCAGCCGTGACAGTACCACAGGATCCCCGTATTGTTCAGGATCAGGTTCCCGCCGATGGTGCTCCAGCGAGACAGGCTCAGGCACCGGCAGTGCCTATGGTTATTCCGGGTCTTCAGGAGACCCTGACTCAGATATTGATGGTGTGTACTAGTTTGGTTCAGGCATTCGCTATGTCTACTACTGCTACTGCAGCTCAGGCCGGGGGAGGCGTTCAGATTCCAGCTGCCTGGACACCTGAGCAGGCTGTACAGGGTATTCAGGCACCGGGGGTTGTCCATTTAGACCTCCACAGCTAGTCCGCCCAGCCTACAATGGCGTATCTTTGGGGCAGGGTCCTCGCAGTTCTCATTAGGTACGTTCATCTTTTAGTGCCCTTCCAGCTCAGAGCTCTGCCCGAGCATTATCTTATCAGGGTTCTTCTATGCATGGTTCGTCTGGTGGTTATCATGGTGGCAGGGGTCCTCGTCAGTTTTCATCTCCAGTTCCAGGTGGTTGTTATGAGTGTGGATAATTCGGACATGAGTGGAGGCAGTGTCCCCGTCGTCCTGGTAGTTCATCTCAGCAGAGGGTTCAACCCTCGACCTCAGCCACAGTAACTTCACCACCTACTCAGATAGCCAAGGGTGGTGGTCAGGCAGCTAGAGGCCGCCCTAGAGGGGGAGGTTGAGCAGGTGGAGGCCAACCACGTATTTATGCACTTCTGGCTAGGCCTGAGGCTATGGACTCAAATGCGGTGATTACAGGTACTATCTCAGTTTGTCACAGTGATTCTTTAGCTTTATTTGACTCTGGTTCCACGTACTCGTATGTTTCATCTTATTTTGCCCACTTTTTGAATATGCCCCGTGAGTCTTTAGTTACGTCTGTTCATTTTTCGACTCTAGTGGGCGATAATATTGTTGTGGACCATGTGTATCGGTCATGTCTTATATCTATTGGGGGTCTGGAGTCCCGAGTGGACTTGATATTACTCAATATGGTTGATTTTGATGTAATTCTGGGCATGGATTGGTTATCACCATGTCATGCTATCCTTGATTGTCATGCTAAGACCGTGACCTTAGCTATGCCCGGAGTTCCGAGAGTTGAGTGGAGAGGGTCTATAGAGCATGTGCCTAGCAGAGTGATTTCTTATTTGAAAGCTCAGCGTATGGTTGAGAAAGGGTGCGAGTCTTATCTTGCTTTTGTGAGGAATGTTAGTAGTGAGACTCCTTCTATTGATTCTGTTCCTGTAATCCGTGATTTTTCAGACGTATTTCCTGCAGACCTTCCAGGCATGCCACCTGACAGGGATATTGATTTTGGTATTGAATTGGTGCCAGACACTTAGCCTATCTCTATTCCACCTTACCGTATGGCACCAGCGGAGTTGAAGGAATGGAAAGAGCAGCTTCAGGAACTCTTAGATAAGGGTTTCATCCAGCCGAGTGTGTCACCTTGGGGTGCACCGGTGTTGTTTTGTGAAGAAGAAAGATGGCTCCATACGTATATGCATTGATTATAGGCAGCTGAATAAGGTTACGATGAAGAACCGATATCCTTTGCCCCGTATTGATGACTTGTTTGATCAGCTTCAGGGAGCTAGGGTGTGCTCCAAGATTAATTTGAGGTCGAGGTATCACTAGTTGAAGATTAGGGATTCTGACATTTCGAAGACTGCTTTCAGGACCAGATATGGTCATTACGAGTTTCTGGTTATGTCATTTGGGCTGACCAATGCCCCAGCCGCGTTCATGCAATTGATGAATAATGTATTTCAGCCTTACCTTGATTCGTTCGTTATTGTGTTCATTGATGACATCCTGGTTTATTCTCGTAGCTAGGAAGAGCATGCTCAACACTTGAGGGTTGTGTTACCCAGATTGAGGGAGGAGAAGATTTATGCAAAATTCTCCAAGTGTGAGTTTTGTCTTGGTTTAGTAGCTTTCTTAGGGCACGTGGTGTCTAGTGAGGGTATTCAGGTTGATCCGAAGAAGATTGAGGCGGTGCAGAGTTGGCCAGACCGTCCTCAACTACTAAGATTAGGAGTTTCCTTGGTCTGGCGGGATATTACCATCGCTTTGTGGAAGGATTCTCTTCTATTGCTTCACCATTGACCAGATTGACCCAGAAGGGTGCTCCATTCAGATGGTCCGATGAGTGTAAGGAGAGCTTTCAGAAGCTCAAGTCAGCATTGACCACAGGTTCGGTGTAGTGGTTTTGCCTACTGATTCGGGTTCTTACACAGTCTATTGTGATGCTTCTAGAGTTGTCTTGGGAGCGGTATTGATGCAGGACGGTAGGGTGATTGCCTACGCGTCTAGACAGTTGAAGGTGCATGAGAAGAATTATCTAGTGCATGATCTTGAGTTAGCTGCCATTGTTCATGCCTTAAAGATTTGACGGCATTACTTGTATGGGGTACAATGTGAAATTTTCACTGATCAACGTAGCTTGCAGTATCTGCTGAGGCAGAAGGACTTAAATTTGCGTCAGAGGAGATGGTTAGAGCTTCTCAAGGATTATGACCTTACTATTTTGTATCACCCGGGAAAGGCCAATGTAGTGGCTGATGCCTTGAGTCGTAGAGCCGAGAGTTTGGGGAGTCTAGCATACCTTTCAGCAGCAGAGCAACCTTTAGCACTTGATGTTCAGGCTTTGGCGGGTCAGTTGGTGAGATTGGATTTGTCAGACCCTCCGCGGGTATTAGCTAGCATGGCTTCCTGGTCTTCTCTCTATGACCAGATTAGAGCTCGACAATATGATGATCCGCATTTGTTAGTACTTCAGGATAGGGTCCGTCCAGATGATCCCAGGGATGTGACTATTGGTGATGACGGTGTTATGAGGATTCATGGCCGTATTTGTGTGCCCAATGTGGATGGTATTCGAGAGTTGATATTAGCAGAGGCTCACAACTCGCGGTATTCCATTCATCCGGGTGCCGCGAAGATGTATCAGGATCTGAGGCAACAATATTGGTGGAGGCGGATGAAGAGACATATTGTTGAGTACGTAGCACGGTGTCTCAACTGCCAGCAAGTCAAGTATGAGCACCAGAGACCAAGTGGATTACTTGAGAGGTTAGATATTTCGGAGTGGAAGTGGGAGTGGATTACTATGGACTTTGTAGTTGGGCTTCCACGGACTTCGAAGGGTTTTGATGCTATTTGGGTCATTGTGGATAGATTGACCAAGTTCGCGCACTTCATTCCTGTTGGTACTTCTTATACTTCAGAGCTATTAGCTGGTATTTACATTAAGGAGATTGTCCGATTGCATGGCGTTCCAGTTTCTATTATTTCTGACAGAGGCACTCGGTTCACATCTCAGTTTTAGAGGGCCGTACAGAGAGGTATGGGTACTGATGTGGAGTTGAGCACTGCATTTCATCCTCAGACCGACGAGCAGTCGAAACGAACTATTCGGATTTTGGAGGATATGTTACGGGCTTGTGTGATTGATTTTGGTGGTTCATGGGATCAGTTTCTACCACTAGCGGCGTTTGCATATAATAATGGCTACCAGTCCAGTATTCAGATGGCCCCGTATGAGGCTTTATATGGTAGGAGGTATAGATCTCCGATTGGTTGGTTCGAGCTTGGTAAGGCTAAGTTATTGGACACAAATTTGATTTAGGATGCGTTGGAGAAAGTGAAGTTGATTTAGGAGCGACTTCGCACAGCGCAGTCTAGGTAGAAGAGTTATGCGGACCGGAAGGTCCGGGATGTGTCTTTTATGGAAGATGATGAGGTACTGCTGAAAGTATCACCCATGAAGGGTGTTATGAGGTTCGGAAAGAGAGGAAAGCTGAGCCCACGATTTATTGGTCCTTTTGAGGTACTTCAGAAGGTTGGAGAGGTGGCTTATAGACTTGCCTTGCCACCCAGCCTATCGAGTGTTCATCCGGTTGTTCTTATGTCGATGCTCAGGAAGTATGTTGGTGACCCTTCTCATGTGTTAGACTTCAGCACAGTTCAACTCGAGGGTAATATGTCATATGAGGTAGAGCCAATAGCAATTTTAGCTCGCGAGGTCAGAAAGTTGAGGTCTAAGAACATAGCTTCAGTGAAAGTACAGTGGAGAGGTCAGCCAGTGGAGGAGGCTACTTGGGAGACCGAGCGAGAGATGCAGAGCAAATATCCTCACTTGTTTGAGACTCGTGGTACGTTTCTAGACCCGTTCAAGGACGAACGTTTGTTTAAGAAGGGGAGAATGTAACGACCCGGTCGGTCGTTACATAGAACCTGCATTATAATTACTGCTATTGACTTGTCATAGGTTGGTACTACTATTCTTGATGTGTTAGAGTTGGTAGGCTTGGAATCGGAATGGTTGTAATGAGGATTTAGTCACTTTGTCTTTAAAAATAGCCTTAGAGTTGTAAAAAGTCAATTGAGAGTTGACTTATTGGTAAACGACCTCGGAATGCATATTTTATTGTTCGGATAGCTTCGTTAGGTGATTTGGTACTTAGGAGTGTGTTCAGAATATTTTTGTGATGTCCGGTGTAGAATTAGACTTGAATTGGCGAAAGTTAGTTTTTGTGATTTCCGATCGGCAGTGGAAAATAGGCTATCGGGGTCGGAATGGAATTTCGAAAGTTGGAACAGGTTCGTAATGTCATTTTGGATATGTCTACAAAATTTCAGGTCAATCGGAGTTGTTTTGGATAGTTCGGCATCGTTGGTGGATTTTAGAAATTTCAAAGTTCTTAGGCTTGAATTTGATGTGATTTTGGTGTTTTGATGTTATTTTTTGGTGTTTCGGGAGTGCAACTAAGTTTGAATGATCATATATGATATGTTGGTATATTTGTTTGGGGTCCCGAGGGGCTCGAGATTTATTTTGGATGGTTAACGGGAAGTCGAAGTTGGAAATATGCAGCAAATCTGCTGCTGGTGAACCACTGCTGGTGTGGTCGCACCTGCAGAAGGAGGACCGCAGGCGCAAGGTCCGCAGGTGCGAAGACCTTGTGCAGGTTCGGATTTGGCTGTTCGTGAAGGGGTCGCAGGTGCGGACGAGTGGTCGCACCTGCGGAAGCGCAGGTGCGGAAATTGAGGTTTTAAGTCATATGCGCAGGTGCGCACATGGGGCCGTAGGTGAGGGTCCGCAGGTGCGCTAATAAGGCCGCAGGTATGGAACCCCCGGGCAGAAAGTATAAATTAAAACCCTCCGCGACCATTAAACCTTTTAACACCATTTTTGAACGGGAAAGAGCTTAGAGGCGATTTTGAAGAAGGAATATCAGTGTTCTTCGTTGAGGTAAGTATTTTGGACCTTAAAATTCGATTATAGGTGATTAAGGAACATAATATCAATGTTTAATTCAAGAAAATCAATAGAAAAAAATGGGGTTAGGGCTTGAGATTATGAGACCTTTAGGGATCGATTTGAGGAGTCAAACGAACTCTGATTTTAGCGTTCTTTATATGTACGGACTCGTGAGATGATGAAGAACATTTAGTATAAAATTTGTCGAGTTTCGAGACGCGAGCCCGGGGGTCGGATTTTGGCTAATTTCGGGTTTTGAGCTAAAATTGGTATTTTTCAATTGGAATTCATTCCCTAAGCATAATTCGATGATAAAAATATGATCTTTATAGATTTGAAGCGCTCGGAAGTTGATTCGAGAGGCAAGCGGGTTGCAGAGTAGCTTTTCAGGCTAGTTTGAGGTAAGTAATGTCTTTAAATCCTGTCCTGACGGTATGAAACCCCGGACTTTGCATCCTTTCACGGATTTTGGAATGCAAAGATTGGAAATTTGGAAATATATTCCTTTTTAGACAACTATTGAGTTGCGAACCCGATTTTAAAGCCTATGCGTAATAGTATTGATATAATTTGGGCTGCAAGCCATGTTTGGGGCCTAGTGCCGATCTGTTTACCCCTTGGGGGCTGTTTTTATTATTTTCCTCACTTGATATGTTATGATTTTCACTCAGTTTTTTCTTGATAATTGTCTTGACACTCAGAGTATTTTGATATTATTTCTTGAAAATGAAACACTGTTTTGGGTCGAGAACCCGATATAATGATGGGCCGAGTGGCATGTTGAGAGTGTCTGATTGAGTAAGGCTGTGGGCCAATATTGTGAGTGATTTATGCCATGATGTGGCTGGCCGAGGGCCAATATTGTGAGTGATTTATGTCATGATGTGGCTTGTTATAGCGCTTGGGCTGTAGGAGCCTCTCCGGAGTCTGTACACCCCAGTGAGCATAGGTACTGATTGAGTGCGAGTGATGCCCGCGAGGCTGATACTGAGTGACTGTGAGGTTGCCCGCTGGGCTGATACTGAGTGATGGTGAGGTGCTGAGGGAAATTGTTACGGGAAATGATTATGGCCCGAGGGGCAGATTTATGATGATTTTACTGAGTTTTGACTGTGATTCACTTTGTTTTTCAAACTGATTTTACTGAGATATATTGAAATTATACTTGTTTCAAAGGATTTCTGGAAAATGGTTTTCGAACTTATGTATTTGATGAATACTTTATGGTGACTTGGTGTTTTACTGTTTTTGTGAATTGGTGTATTTGTGTTGTGTGTTTTGTATTTCTCAGACTGTGATTTATTTTCATTACTACTGAGTTGGTGTACTCATCATTACTCCCTGTTCCTCTGTGCACCTATCCAGGTACCGGTTCGAAGTAGTAGCTGTCTTCGTTCGTATTCAGCAGCTTACGGTATTTCGAGGTAGCTGTTCAGCATCCGCAACTTCTCCATTTTCCTCCCTTTATTAGTATTAGTATTTATTTCATAGACATTAATTAAGACATTAGCAGAGTTAGTTTATTTTCTTAGATGCTCATGATTATTAACTCTAGTCTTGGGAGGATTGTTTAGAATGTTAGATTATTATTGGGGCGTAAAGGCTTAAAGAAATTATTTTATGCTTTGTTGTTGCTTGTTATTGATTATTGAAACTTTATAATAGAATGGATGGGTAGTTATGTAATGGTTGGCTAGCCTAGTTCCACGATAGGCGCCATCACGATCTGTTAGGATTTGGGGTCGTGACAGTGCCGTTAGTTCAATAATGGCATAAGTGAGCCAAAGGTGTAATGACAGTGGCATACAATAAGCATTTTTTTAACGAACGATATGAATAGATCATTTCTGAAAGTTGAGTGGCATTTTTATAATAACTAGTTTTAGTGATGGTCGTTATCATATCCACAATCCTATAACTTTGGAATATGTCACAACACCGGCAAGTCCATTTTGGTATCCAACAGGATTTACTAGAGCTGGGATTGGATTTTGCCCAATGTCATATCAATATAAAGTGGTCGTTTTACAATATAAATTTGTATTTGACGTCCAACAACCAGATATCTTTAAATGCTCGATTTTATTGGTTGGAATTGACCATTTATGGAGGCCATTAAAGTGTAATATTCATCATTCAATTTACCCGTGTACAAGCTCAGTGGCATACGTAAATGGTGTGCTGAGAATCGTCATGCCAATCCACTTATTCCTAAAGTCAAGTGTCACGATACAACAAAATTCATTGTATTTGACGTAGCTAAGGAAGAATTCGATATGATTGTGGTACCAATAGAAAGCGAAAAAGAGAATGTAAGTATACCAGACATTAGAGGGAGGCTTTGTTCGATGACAGTAACACGATGTCGCAATCGTAATGTCTTGTTTAAAGGATATGTTGCGTATAATAATGATGATTTGGGAAGCTTAAATTCATGGAAGTTAGAGTTTAGTGTGACAACTCGTGAATTATACGACATAGATGATGTGTATTACATGAGCTTTACCAACTAAATATTGATGGTCGAACAGAATGATCATATGATGGGTTTTTTCGATGTTGCAAATGGAAGGTTGTTGGGTGAATTTGTTTGCCCGCTTTCAACAATTTTAATTCCTTATGTGCCAAGTTTGGTAGCTCTTTGCCATCGCCCAATAATTAGAATAAAAATTTACTTGGATGCTGTGTGCGGATTCTAAGTATATTATTTTATATTTACCCTTGATGCTTAGTTTTGTTTATCAAAACCGTTTTGAAATAATTTTCTTGCGCCCAAGTTCTATTCATGAGGTTATTGTTATTGTTGCTACCCTTGATGCTTACTCCTTAATTAGTTGCTGCTAGACTTGATTATGTTACAAACCAATTCATTTGTAATTCCTTCTTCAAGTATTTTTGCCATCAATCAACCAGTTTTTTTTAGCAGATATTCAAGTCCTAACTCCTAGTGATTCACAGGGTCTTATCTTGGTTTATGTTTTTAGTTAACTAAGCCTAGTGTATTCATTGAAAACGAAAAATCATATTCCCTAGGTCTCAGAGTTTAAAAAAAAGGACATTTAAAACTGTAGTCCTAAAAGCTTTGGTGGTTGTAAAAACTTTTCATTAAGGTTAAAATATGTAAAATGAAAAGTTTAAAATTAAATTATTTTCGAATATAAAAATATGTCATTCTTTTATAAAAGAATGAATAAAAAAAATGTATCATATAAAGAGACAGCTCGTTATTAGTTTACAGGAGGTGGAAGTCTTTGATAAGCAGGATGTCAATTGACAAGTGAACTTACTATGGATTTATCTGTAAAGTCCCAGTAAAGCAGACATCTAAAAGTGCAGGTAAGTCAAGTAGGAGCATGGTTTATGGAACAACAGGGATCAAACTCCTAAATTTATTTGCAATATCTTTTAAAATAATTACATTAAAGGGGAAGCCTAAATAAGAATCCAATGCTCACAAGGATGATAGTTAAGAACGAACGAAGAATCGAGTAGCCATACTGCGCGCTGTCTAGTAAAATGCATATAATTTTTTGCTCAGAAC
This sequence comes from Nicotiana paniculata, assembly GCA_005239505.1. Classification (NCBI taxonomy): domain Eukaryota; kingdom Viridiplantae; phylum Streptophyta; class Magnoliopsida; order Solanales; family Solanaceae; genus Nicotiana; species Nicotiana paniculata. The sequence goes on along the minus strand of ML339889.1, from coordinate 9,728 downwards.
TCCATTTGGACTCCACAATATATTGTTGGAAATATAATTCAAAGGGATACAACTTTCATGTTTTATGTTTTTCCAAATTACAAACAGAATAAGATGAAATGTGCGCGGCAAGTGCGCAGCCGCGCACGTTTTGTCCGGGGAAAGTGTCCTTTTTCGCGTAGGAGAAAGTATATTGGGACCGACCCTACTTGGTATATATACATGAAAATATGGTATTTTGAGGACTTTTGACGCACTTTCGACCTAAGGAGGGAAGAACACACTAGGAGCAAGGCGGAGAATTCTTCTACGAGTTTTTCACTTCCTTCTTCCTATTTCCATTATTGGTTATGAATTCTAGTATTGTAGTTATGCATACTATTATGATTAGCTAATTTTTTATCTAGGGTTTTGATGGAACCTATTGGAGGATGAATTCTTGTTATGTTTTAATATAATTTAACATCTGAATTTGTCTAGTTGTTCAACTACGTGCTTATATCAGTTGATTGAATGACCATCGATTGATTGTGCCTAATTATTATGTGTTGCTTGAGAAAGGATACATATTTAGGTGGTTATTGAACAACGTCACTCCTAAGATATGTGAGAAATTAATACAGCGGGTTTAAAGGTAGGTTTAGAAATAATAAAGCCTTGATGTGGTCATAATGAGCGGTTAGATAAAGACAACTAGCGTAGTTCGAGAGAATATGTCTAGTAAATTGTTGTTGTTGCTCGAGAGAGAAATACGAAACCTAAAGTGCTCACGATCAGTAGAGAACACATAAGCGAAATTTTAGGGAACATAGCGGAAGGATTCCAACATTTGAGGAAATCATAACTCTAGACCTCCTAAATTTAATCTTCAAGCCTTAGTATCTTTAGTTGTTAATTTACTGCTTTAGTTTCTTAGTTAATTAGTTAGATATAAGAATCTTAATCTTTAAAACTTAGAAATTTATTCGAGCTTGTCTTCTTAGCGATATTGAACAATTATGGTGAAACCTTAATTTTTTGTGGGATTCGACTCCGGACTCTTAGATCAGATTATATTTTGCAGCGACCGCTTATCCTTTTTAGGACTAGAGTTAAGCGTGATCAAGAGACCTGGACAACCATACCCCTGAAGCCAAAATTAAATATATGCCTCATAAATGTCGAGAATGAAGGAAATAAAGGCTTATTATGCTCTATAGAAACACCTTTATAGTGCCACCAGATATGTGCAAAGCACCAAGTTTTGGAATGACTTCAAATGGATGTACAATCAAATTAAGAGGGGTAAATCTCAAACACTTAACTCTTTTCCTTAGAAATTTTAGTTCATTGGGAGCATTATGAATAAATCGTTATTTTTATTAACTATATCATCAAATAATATATCCATTAATTGGAAAGAGTTAACTGTCATGACCCAAAAACCACCAGTCATGATAATGTGGTATCAGAGCACTAGGTTCATAGGTTTTACGAGTCATGAGCAAGTGTCTAGTAGAGTTCTGCGGATTGGTATGATGACGTCCAAACCTATTTTCGGGAGGCTACAGGGCATTTAGGAAAAAAATTCCCTTTCTTCTTTCCTTATCATGCGGCCTTGTTTCAGCTTGAAATCTATGACTTTGACTCCTCCCAACCGCTCATATGTGGTGTCGTGCACTCAGTATTCGTTATGTGTCGACGATCGGTGATGCTGCAGATAGATTACGATGTGTTGTCTAGCCTCAGAAACAGATGAGTGTTAAATCTTTTAGTCGTTCATTTGTGGTATGAGGCGGGTTCATGGTCTGGTTGGTAAGCACAAATTTTTGAGAAGATTAGCTGGTGGCCTGGCTACTGTGACTAAGGTGGGTTCATGGCAAGGTGTCGATTTGAGTATAACCGGTGGGCCATTTCCTGCATGATGAGTTTGGATCGTGTGTCTCGTGTGAGGTTTCCATTCGGTGGAGTGAATATGTGATTATTTTAGAGCATTTGGGGAAGTTGTTTGACTATTGCAATGATGGGTAAGCACTTGACATAGTCTTCAGGGCGTTCTATGACTAGTATTGCATGCATTTTTGAAGTATTCAGCTAAATAGTCGTGCAGGATAGGGTCATGCTGTGAAGATATGGTACTTTGGGGTGCCGATGAGGTAATCTATGGCTTCGATCTAAGTGGTGGAGTCTGCTAATGACGATCGGATTGTAAGGTCATGGACCGTATCAGTTTGCGGACCGAGATATTGCTTGGTTATTTCTTTGGATGGTCATATGCTGGTGAAGAACGGGTTGCTCGATGCATATTAGTTGTGTATTGGAGATCAGAGTAAGATGAGTAGTTATCGAGAAGGTTCTGGAGAGTTTCGGGTCTTATGTAGCCTTTAAGGATTTTTGACTTTGTTTGCTGGTGGGTGAAAATGGTAGCGAATGGTAATCGTATCTGCGACATTTCCTTGTTACGGAAGGTCTACATATCGATGTTGGAGTGATGCAAGAAATGGCTTTGTGTTCTCAGGGGGTTCCTTCAGGGCGGTCATATTAGATTGAGTTAGTTTCAGGTTGGCAGTCTGCGTGACTCGGTTGAGTTAGAGACAATTGGTTCTGATTACTCGATTATGTGTTACTGAGTTCCGGAGAATTTATCATGGTTATGACCACGGTCGGAGTTGATATTTTCTACAGGTATAGAAGCTATATTACGTGTGGTGGTATTCTCCTGGATTGAGTTAAATGAAAAATTCTCGGCTGATGAGGTGTTCAATTTGCTTATGGTTCAGAGTTGGCTATGAGACTTTCGTAGTGTTACGAGTTAGCATGTTAGAGGAGACGCGCCGTGTAGGGTTGAAAGGTTGCATGTACAAGGTTGCAGTTTAGTTTTGGAGGGAAGGATACGAGTTCTTGATGTCTCGGACAATGTAGGTGTTTGAAGTCTTGTTGGCGCTATGGGATTCCCATCGAAGTAGAGTTTGCCTGTTGGCAGGCACATTGTGTTTCGACTTATGGGTGTATCTCCACGAGATGATGGAGTATGAATTACGTGTCAGCTATTTGAGAAGCGGTGTTGAGATTGAGTATGAAAATTCTGGTATTCGTGAGGCTCAGAGTTTGAATGTTCTTGTTGGTGGACTATTCCTTGATTGCGAGTTGTGAAAGAGTGTAGAAGATTGGATGATTAATAGTATGTGTTATGGAAAGGTTGATGTAGACTTTTGGAAGGTTTATTACATGTTTGAGAATGATCGAAATTTGGTTTGGGGATTATTTTGAGCCAAGTGAGGGTGTGTATTCTATATCAGGTTGGATTTTATTTCTCTTGCACAGTTGATGCCACATGTATATCATCTGGCGGAGTGGATGTTATTCACGCCTTGGTTTATGTCGTATGTTTATATCTTATGCTATGACGGGTTGTGAGGGTTACATGATTCTTCACACGCATATTGTGATTCAGTTTAGGCCTCATGGCACTATATGCGAGGTGGCCTTTGTGATGTTGATTTGCTTATTGCATCACTGTTGTGATTGACTTTCTCAGTATTGTTTGTTCCTAATGATTTTCCCACAATTATATTTTGTACACTCTGTTGTGCTTGATGTTGACGCACATGTGATCAGAAAGCCCGAGTATTATGGCTCGAAGGGTACCCTATATGGACTGATATGATAGGATCGAGTTGCACACCGCGGCGGTACAGTGATGAAATGTGTCTCCTTATTTCTATTTCGTGTATTTTCTTTCACCTTTGAGAATAGTTCATAGTAAAATGCTAAAATTTCCCTGCCTGCTTAACTTGCTTAGTAGTTTTCTTATTCAGTTTTCTTACTGTAATGTCTGAATTATTACTTGGTAGTGTACGGAACCAGGTTGTGTGTGGCTCCATATGTTTATTGTTGATGCTTGTTGGGGCGGCTGCTCGTATTGGCTAAGATGAGGTTTCTAGACCTGAGATTTGCGCTATTGTATTGGGATGAGGAAGGTTTGGAAGAATAACACTATATTTTGTTGAGGATGTGGACAATGGCCCAGGTCGGGCAAGTGAGTTTCTTGGCTTATTGATCAGATGAGTGGTTAAGCGGTTATGCGTGTTTCTTTCATCATTGGTAGGGTATGAAGTTTTTGAACGAGGTTCTAATCGGTATGAGGTTCGCTACCGGCACCGGATTTGTTTTGGGCAGCAATGATGGTCGGCAGTTCATACTGTGAGTGTCGAAGTAATGGGGTATATCATGTGATTACATATTGTGTTATGGTTTTGACTTGATATAGCTTGTTCAGACTTATACAATATGTGGCTGTGGGATTCAGGTCTTGTAATGAATTCTGGATGATAGAGATTGAGTTCTAAGGTTTAAGGACCAAGGTCGAAATAAGGATCTCTAGTTATGTTGTATTGGAAGGCTTATGTGGATCAGGATGACGTGGGATGACCTCGGGTTTATGCTTAGTAAGATTACACTGTGATTTGGTAGCTTTGGAAAGACTCCTGGTACATTCGAGGACGAACATGTGTTTAAGTGGTGGAGGATGTGACGACCCGACATGTAGTTTTGAGTATCTGCACTTCGCTCGGTATTTTGAAGGATCGATTAAGTCCGTGTAATGTTATGAGACTTGTCGGTATGTTTGGACGTGGTCCCAAGGGGCTCGAGTGAGTTTTGGATAGGTTTGGGTTGTGTTGCGCTCATTTTTTTATGTTTCAGCGTTGTTTCTTCAAGCATAAATGGTACTACATGAAGGAAATTAGCTCCACTTTCTGCTTTTATTGAAGCATTAGATCCGTATCGTAATTACGGAGCCATAAAAAAAATAATCGCCGAATTTGGGCATCGTATGAGGAGTTTATGGTCATATTACTAAGAATTGGGTTGCCAAATATTTCAAATTAATTATGAAATTGCCACTGACTTCGTATTTAAAAAATCTGCACTATTTCCAAAATTGAAACCAACATATCTCCTTCAATATAAGGTCAAATGGAGTGATTCTAGGGCCTAACTTGACTAGAATTTTACAAGGAATACATTGGAGGCATCAAAAGCGAGTTTCGAGATCATTTGACACAAGAAACGAGGCAGAACAATGTTAAAATGAGGGTTTTGTTCATTTAATATATTTTGAGTTGGGGAGCTCGGAATTGGGCAATTTTAGGCGATTTTCACCATATGAATTGGGGTAAGTGTTCTCTACTCGGTTTTGGTCATATTCCATGAATCTATCTTCGATTTTAGCTTTCGGTTGATGAATTTTTAAAGAGGAAATTGGAGGTTTTGGCCTAAAGTTTCATAATATGAAATTTTGAGTTTTGAACATCGGTTTGGAGTCGGAATTGAGCGAAACTAGCATGGTTGGACTCGTAATTGAATGTGTTGTTTGATTTTGTGAGTTTTTTCGGGTTCCGAGGCGTGGACCCATGTGTGATTTTTGGCCGGATTTGGGATTTGATTTAGGATTCGATCTTTATCATTTGAAATTGTTTCCTTGGGCTTTATTTGATGTATTTGGGTTGATTTTGGCTAGCTTTGAGAAGTTCGGAGGTCACTACGTGTGTGATGGCATTTTTGGAGCTTCGCTTGGCTTGCTCGGTATTGTAATTGACTTGTTCGAGGTAAGTGTTTTTCTTAGCTTTGTTGAGGGAATTTTTCCTCTCATTTTTCATCGTTTTCTACCTGCGGGGGTGATACATATACGAGGTGATGAGCGTATATGTATGTACCAGGGTTAATCATGCTTGGGGATGAATTATGTTACATTTATGTTTGTAGAATTTCGTGACCTCTTGCTTCATGCCTCACTTGACTTCTAGATATTAAGAACCCAATATTAAACTTTAGAATCGAGACTTAGCCTATTATAACTTGATCAAATTTGATGGAACTCTGAGAATACATTGATGTGTCTAATTCGGTCATCTCTATGCATAATCATTAATATATTATTCCGGTCGATATTTTGAGATGCTAGATTCTATACTTGGACCGTTGATAAATTGTGGGATTTCTGGAAGTACTTGAATTATGTGTTCCTTGAGGGTTCATTGAATCATTGTTGGCTTGGAAATCAGAAATTGAGAATTTGTTTGGAATATTCGTTTGGACACTCCCCTAGATGTTATTTGTACTTCCTGCCTTGTTATTTTATTGATATTCATATGCTTGGTAAGGAAGAGTGTAAAGCACGAAGGGTGATGCCATTCCATTTTATATTCATTATCATGCGAGGAAGAGTGTAAAGCACGAAGTGTAATGCCGTGCCATATTATATTCATTATCATGTGAGGAAGAGTGTAAAGCACGAAGGGTGATGCCGTGCCATTTCATATACATTATCATGTGAGAGAAGAGTGTAAAGCACGAAGGGTGATACCGTGCCATATCATGTGAGAGTAAAAGCACGAAGGGTGATGCCGTGCCATTTAATTTATATTGTTGTGCTTTTAATATTGTGAGATCATGGAACGAAGGGTGTTTCCGTGCAGGTGAGGATGAGGGACATGCATTATGATGTGATATCTGTTTTCCATGTTTACATTTTCGCCTTTTACCTTGAGCTGTTATTGTCGAAATTATATATTTTTTGTGATATATTGTTATTGTTGCGTATTTGACCTCTATCTCAATTGTTGTTGCGTTGTCCATGTCTTTTACTTGCTTAACATGCCTATGCCAGGCCTATTTCCTGCTTTTAAAATTTTACTCATGTCATACCTATTCCGTCACACTCTAGTTTAAGCATTCTGTCATGCTAGTCATTCACGCCCTTACTTGTAACTTGTAAAGATCATGTGTTTCCTTCTTATTTGTCATATTTGTACTTAGGCCTCCAATATGCTAGTTAATTGACATTGATATCCCTTACTTTCCAATTGTTGTTATTATTCACGTGCTTTCTGTTTAGTTCTTTACTGTTGCCCACTTGTATATTCTTGTCCATTGTTGTTACTCGAGTATTTCCTACTTTGTAAATTCCAAGTCTTAGAGACCCATGATTCGTACTATCAGTCCTTGGGTCAATTTGTAAATGTTCAGATAGTACTTTATTATTTTTCTATAATCTCATTTGGATTGTATTTTCTGTTAGTTGGCTTACCTAGCGGGTCGAGTTAAGTGCCATCACGACTGGTGATTTTTGGATGGTGACATTAACACATACAAGAATTACGGAGAACTAAAGAAGTACCTTTGTCATTATAGGTGCAACTTCTTTTTCCATGCACCCTCGTACTTTCATTCTGATTGCTTTCTCATCAGGAGTCAAAAGATCATCAAGCTGATAATAGTCTGAAGCTGTAAAGTTTACATCTCAGTTAGTGAAGTCACCCGCATACACGTGACCGCAAAAATGATCTTTTCAAATGTTAATCCCAAGTAAATCGAGCTGCTCAGCTTGAATATCAAACAGCATCGTAACAAAAATAACTCAATCCTTCAAGAAAAGAGAGCAAAACAAATTTGTTTCCCAAAGTGCAAGCAAAGTGTGGGCCTCCCAATTAGTGGCGAAAGATTCAGAACTACAAATGAAAAACTGGCTGAGAAAGAACCAGCCAAGGCCAAAGAACCAAATTCGTACGCGAAAAGTGGTATCATCTGGCAATTCTTCAAAAGAGTACTTAGCTTCTTTCTTCGAACCCTAAAAGCAGTCAACTACTATCCCTCCGTCCCAATAAGGTTGGGATTAATTAGGGGTGTGCATTCGAATCAGTTTATCGATAAATCGAATAGATTATTTGTTATCGGTTTATCGATATCAATTTATCGAATTCGGTTTCAAAAATTTTATTATCGAGTTATCGATTTCGATTTCGATTTTGTCCTCTTCGGTTATCGGTTTATCGATAAACCGATAAGATATACTAAATAGACAACTATACCTTATTCTATAATACCTCTTTCTTTTACCCTAACTTATTATTTACATTTTCCTTTACCCTAACAACCTAACTTACCCAGACGACCAGAACCCCAGTACCCTTATTTCTAATTTCCTCCCTAATCCCTAATTCCTCTTCAAGACTTCCGTCGACCACAGTACCACACCACCCAATTATTTCCTCTTCAAAGTTCAGAGACTTCGGTCGTTCAGGTTCACTGGTTCAGGCTTCAGCGCCGGCTGCGAGATATTCACTCAAAATTCCTCAGGACCGAGATCGTTCACTGAAGTTTGGGTTCCGAGATGTTCACTCAAAATTCCTCCTTTCTTCCATAGATCTGGTAATTCTCTTTCTCCAAATGGGTTTTATCGGGTTTTTTTACTTGCGAGTATCTGATTACTGATATGCCTCTAAATGTCTAAGAAATCTGACTCATAATCTCTGGTAACATTTTCGGTTTCATTCTTTGTGTAACCGATTTCGCTGGCCTATTTCAAGATGAGGTAGTTTGCATTTCTTTCGGTCCAAAGAGGGGGAAATGAAATCTGAGGTAGTTCTAAGTATTTCTGGCAGTCCGAAGAAATAAATAAGAAAAAATAGGAATATACACTATACAGTGCAATTTCGCATCATAAATGTCATTTTTTCTTGAATTTCAGTTAAGTTTTTTTAATTTTGTTTTGATATGTAGATTGAAGAGCGAGGAGTGTTGACTTCATCTTGCTTTGCTTCATTCAACTCGTTTAAGACCGTAAGTTACATTATTCATTCACTTCACATGGCTGAAAATGATAAAATTGATAAAGTGGCTGATGAAAGTAGAGGTTCCGAGTCTACTTTTGCAACTACTCACTCGACAGTTACAAAACAAAGGAAAAAACGATCTCGGGCAAGGGACTTTTTTGAAGAAAAAGTTGATACTAAAGGAAATAATAAATTTGTATGTAGATTTTTTGGACAAGAATATTTTAATACAAAAAGCAAAAGTACGACACAAATGAATATTCATATCGATAAATGTCCAAAGAATCCTTATAAAGTTGAAAAAGGTCAAAAACTATTACAGTATCAAACATTACCGGGGGGTAATAAAGATGGTCTTATTCCATGGAAATTTGATCAAAAAGAGTGTAGGATGACTTTGTGTCGTATGGTGATTGTTGATGAACTTCCATTTCGTTTTGTTGAGAAGGAAGGCTTTAGAAACTTTATGAAAGTGGCACAACCTTGTTTTCATATTCCTTCCCGTAGTATTGTTACACGGGATTATTTTGCTCTTCTTAATGTGGAAAAAAATAAATTAATGAAGTTTCTTAAAGGAACAAGTCAAAGAGTAAGTCTTACCACTGATACATGGACTTCTATTCAAAAAATTAACTATATGTGCATCACAGCCCATTGGATTGATAGTGAATGGATTATGCATAAAAGAATTATTAACTTTTCTCCAATTACTAGTCATAAAGGTGAAGATATGGCTAGGTGTATTATTGATTATTTGCGTGAGTGGGGTTTGCAAAAGATTTTCACTGTCACAGTTGACAATGCTAGTTCAAATGATGTGACCGTGGAGAAGTTATCTGACAAATTAGATGATTGAGGAACCAATTCCATGAATGGTCAACACCTTCATATGAGATGCACANGATACATTAGACAGTCTCCTGCTAGGTTGAGGAAGTTCCAGGAATGTTGTGAAAGTGAAAATATTGTCAAGAAGTCTTTATGCTTAGATGTTCCTACAAGGTGGAATTCCACCTACTTGATATTGAGCAGGGCTATTGAATATGAGCGTGCAATTAAAGAATATTCTGATCTTGATACCGGCTTGTCACATTATCTTATGTTTGATGCCATTTCAGATGGAAAGCCTGTAGGTATTCTTACAAGAACTGATTG
>MDKI01138205.1:0-23684 GCA_005239505.1 Nicotiana paniculata | reverse complement strand
TCTTAAGAGTACTGTCTAGTCAAATTTCATCACATTAAAAAAATAATTATAGATGAATTATTTTTATAACACTAAGACAAATTTCATTTAATGAAATATCATATAAATTTGTTTGCATATATATAAAAATAGAAAAAAGTTATGAGTTTTGTAAAATCATCATCAAACCAAATTCTATCATAATTTATAAGAAATTTTGTAGAAGCAAAAAAAAAAAAAAAAAAAAAAAACTTATATCCAGAAGCATTTTTTTTTAAAAAAACTTTTGAAAAAAATACACTTAGAAGCACTTTTTTACCGCTTAGCCAAACACTAATTGCTGCCCGAAAGTGCTTTTCAAATTAATTAGCCAAATATAAATTGTTTTCCCCAGAAAAGTACATTTGAGAAATCAATCACGAAACAACACAAAAATACACAGAAGGATGGACAACAAAACAAGCCAAACCGAAAGGAAACACAATACAATAGAGAACACCAATAACTCAATTCTACGTCGGTTTGTTCACATCGGGCCTTAGCCATTAAAATCCATAAACTAGTGGAAATCATTAAACAACAGTTCATATGAAAAACTTTTGCAAATAAAATCATTTTAGAATGGAAGAGTTTCTTTTGAAAACATACCTTCTCCAAGAGTAGATATAAGTATATTTAATAGAGAGAATTACGTAAAACATAGTTTCTTTCAAAATACGAAACTTCCCAAAGATGTTTTCCCAATAAATGACTTCCAAATATCATTTTAGGTAAGACTAGTGCTTTTCAAATATACCTTCGATATGAAAGTCATTCAAATATAATCATTTCGAAACCATTGCTGTTTTTAATAATACCTTTCAATAAAATTCCTTGATCAAAATCTCCCCAAGATTTACCTACCGGAACTCAGTCCGTAACTTAGAAATTTCCATGCAGTACATGAGAAATATCAAATCTTGCCAATAAATGCAGTAAGAGAGGAGTAGGAATATCCAAATTTAGAACAACAGAATAAAATTTAAAGAAAAGTGCACGGCATCACCCTTCGTGCTCTTACTCTCATCCTCATCAAAACAAGTGCACGACATCACCCTTCGTGCTTTACTCTCATCCTCACCAAAACAAGTTCACGGCATCACCCTTCATGATTTAACTCTCATCCTCACAATGCAATAAATAAATAAAATGTCACGACATTATCCTTCGTGCTTTTAAATGTCATATCATGGCAAGACATCACCCTTCGTGCTTTTACACTCTCATCCTCACAATGCAATAAATAAATACACAGAATCACCTTTCATGCTTTACACTCTTCCTTACAATGAAAAAAATAAATACACAGCATCACCCTTCATGCTTTACACTCTTCCTCACACAAACAATATCAAGAACAACAATTTTGCAAGGAACATCAACAATATGAACCATAAATCACAATATCCCGGCAAGGGAGTCAAAAATATAAACAATATCATTAACGGCATAAACAGTAATAGAATTCATAAGATCCCGTCAAGGGAGTCAACAAGGAAAACAACATCATCAACAATGGAATAATAAGAGAAACCACACAATCCCGGCAAGGGAAACAACTATAACCAATCTCACCTAAACAGTTAACTTCACGGAATAAACTTAACTTCAACAGAGGCACAGTAATAGGCAACATCAAGAAAACACCAATGACATAAATGTATAAAAATTAGACCTAAGTAGCAGTTAAGGGAATAGTCATATAAATCACAATGTAAGACTCACGGGCATGCTTGACTCCAACGAATAGATGTTCCAACTACGACTTGTCTACTATAAGGCTAGATGACACTAATTATAGTCAATTAGGCAAGTTAGGGAGAAAATATAGCATGATGATGAGAGAATTAAAGTATTTAGTTACGTCAAGTAAGGTCAAATAGCCAACGAAGGAACCCAAAAACAAATAATAATAGTTTAAACATAAAGCAATGAAATTAACAACCAAAGATTCAGATGTAACAATTACAACTCATACACATGTAATATAAGAACCTACGAATCCTAAAAGGCCAATCTAATTGCAAATAAGTCCGAGTACACACTCGTCACCTCGCATACTACAATTAACATGGTTGACTCAATCCTAAGGGGTAGTTCCCCCACACAAGGTTAGGCAAGATACATACCTCAAAGACGACAACCCGGTACTCAAAAATAGACTTCTTGGGTGGAAAGACCTCCAGACGGCTCACAATCAACTAAAACAACTTCAAAATACACATAAAACGTATAAGGAACTATTCTAAATAATAAAGTTTCAATCTTTACAAAAATTATAAAAATCGACCCAAAAGTCGACCCCCGGGCCCGCACCTCGGAACCAAATTTTTTTTACAAATTCCGATTACTCATTCTGATACGAGTTCACCCATACTAAATTTATCCAATTCCGATAACATTTGGTCTTTCAAATCAGGATTTTACATTTTAGAAGTTCAAAACCCACAATTTCCTCAACCCAAAACACAAATTAAATGATAAAAACAAGAACTAATTTATGAAATATAATTAATTATAGTAGAACAACACTTACCCGTTAGATTTGTGTGAAAAACACACCAAAAATTTCCAAAACCCGAGCTCTAGAAGTCAATATATGTTAAAAATGGTGAAACCCCGATTTTGGAAAACTTATATTCTGCCCAGGTATTTTGTTCAGCGCGATCGCGGAAAACGAGATGCGATCACATAGAGAAACAATATCACTGGCCAAAGAAACGTTCTATGCAATCGCTAGGAGAACACTGCAATCGCAAAAAAAGAAAATTTGCTGCTGACCCACTTGCAATATGCTTTCACGGCAATGTGATTGCGAACGCGGAGAAGGGAAAAATAGACTTCTGCGATTGCGAGCGTACCTGTGCGATTGCAATGAAGGAAAACTGGGCGGGTCCAAACAATGCTATCTGATCGTTATTACCTCTATGCGATCGCATAGAAGGAAACCAGAAGACAACAATCAGCAGCTCAAAAAATAGGGAAAATTGACCCGAACCACATTCGACTCTCACCCGTGGGCCCCGCGACCCCATCTAAATGCATGAACAAGTCTTATAAGCTAACACGGACTCGCTTGAGGTTTCAAACCACATGAAACAACACTAAAACGATGAATTAAACCAAAAATCAATGAAATTCCTCAAAACTTCTTTAAGTATTAAATTTTGCATTTACGGTCTGAATCACATCTAATGAGGTCTGTTTCTTACCAAACCTCACAGACATGGCAAAAATATTATGTCGAACTTGTACCGGGATCCGAAACCATAATACGAGACCGATACCACAGGTTTCACATATAAGTTCATTTTAAAAAACCTTTTTTATTTTCAGAAAACAGTTTCTTTTAAAAATTCATTTCTCGGACTTGGGACCTCAAAATTCGATTCCGGGTATACTCCCAAGTCCCATATTTTCATACGGACCCTCTGTGACTGTTAAATCACGGGTCCGGGTATGTTTACCAATAACGTTGACCGAACTCAACTTTATTCAAATTTCTAATAAAAAATTATCATTTTTATCAGTTTTCACATAAAGGCTTCCCGGTAACACGCCTGGTCTGTGCACGCAGATCTAGGTGAGATAGAAGAAGTTTTTCACGACCTCAGAACACAGAATTAGCTATAAATTTACGGGATGACCTTTTAGGTCATCACACCAAGCTAAGAGTCATGATTCTCAAAACCAGAAAAAAGGCAGTGAAAGCTTTCAAGGAATTCCATAATCGCGTTGATCGAATCTCAGGCACAATGAACGCAAGATTTTATTGCCTCAAAGAAGCTACATGCAACACGCTTACCTATTTCCATCGTTGATATGATGACCCGGTCGGTCGTCTTAAGAATTAACGCCTCGATCCCCTATTAAATGTTTTCCCCAAGTCTATTCCTGCTAAATTGAATTGCCAGGACGTTCGATTTTGAGTTTCGGAGAGTTTTGGGACACTTAGTCCCTCAATGAGAGCTCAAGTGTTAGAAAGTTGCCTGTAGTCGGAACAGTGTGAAGACGGCTTCAGAATGTAAATCCAGTGGTTCTGTTAGCTCTTGTAGGTGATTTCAGGGTTGGGATCATGTTCGGAATGCATTTTGGAAGTCCGTAGCTCATTTAGGCTTAAAATGCCGAAGTTTTAATTTTTGAAGTTTCCAGTCCGATAGTGAGTCCTTGATCCGAGGGTTGGAATGGAATTCTGGAAGTCACAGTAGTTCCATCATGTCATTTAGGATGTGTGTGCAAACTTTGAGGTCATTCGGATGAGGTCATTCGGATGTGTGCAAACTTGAACCTATGCATAATCGATGATTTTGATGTTATGAGACGTGTTTTTTTAAGGCTCGACCTATTTCGAACAAGGTATTAGGGTCGGTTGGTGGTTTTGGTTGAGGTACCGGGGGCCTTGGGGTTGTTTCAGATACTTAATGGGAGAAATTGGGACTTATCAAATGGCTGAACCAGACCTCTTCTGGTGGTTTCGCACCTGCGAAGGTTTTCCCGCAGGTGCGGAATCGCAGGTGCGGACTCGCAGGTGCGATGGCGAGGGATTTGGCCAGGGTTCGCAGGTGCGACCTAAGTTCTGCAGGTGCGGAACCGCAGGCGTGACCAAACGACCGCAGGTGTGGCCCCAGTGGACTTAAGAGAATTCCGCACCTGCGATGCTTTTTCCGCAAGTGCGGTACCGCAGGTGCGGTGATCGGGACCGCATGTGCGGTTATCAGGACCACAGGTGCGAGATCCTTGTGTGTTTACTCCAAAAATCTGAGGGTTTGTTTCATAAGTCTATAAATCATTTGAGAGCTCAGGAATTGGTGATTTTCAGTGGGTTTTGAAGAGAAGGATCATTAGTAACATTTTCTAATCCTAATTCATTGTTAGACCATTAATACCCGTTGTTTTCTTTAGTTTAATTATCAAAAAACGGGGTAAAAACCATGGGAAATTGATGAAACTTCCCCAAAGCGGAATTCTGATAATTTAAGGGATTTTTGGCATCGGATTACGATTGTTTCTGGTCGAGTGAGTTCGTGAGTGAATGGTTGTCCGAAAAATATAGATTTTACCTGATTCTGAGACGTGGGCCCAAGGGGCATTTTTGTCACTTAAATAGTAGAATCAGTTCCTTGAGATGTTATTTACTATATGTAATTGAATTGTATAGATTTGGGCCATTCGGAGTCGGATACTCGTGCCAAACGTGGGGTTTTGAGTTTATTTTGAGCCAGTTCGAGGTAAGTGGCTTGTCTAACCTTGTGTGGGGGACCTTTCCCCTTAGGTGTGATATTTGGTAATTGAATGCCTTGTACATGATGTGACGAGCGCGTTCTTAGATCCCCCTCCACATTTACTTTGGGACTGCGGGTTTGATTCACGATAGATCCTCCTGCATATTTAACTTGGGACTGCGGGTTCCATTCCCAATAGATCCCCTGCACATATAATGGACTACGAGACGGTATCCCGGGAGATCCATTGGATATACATATGATGGACTATGGGACGATAGCCCGGGAGATCCATTGGACAGTTGAGAAGAGGACTACATGACAGTATCCTCGGAGATCCTCACTGTTACCACTGTTATTGTGCTGTACATATTCCGTGTTTACTCTGTTCTTGTGTTTTTTTTTTTTGTTGTTGCCTTGTTTGACCTGTCTTATTTAACTGTTGTACTCATTATTACTCCATGTTTTCATACTGTAAATTTCTAGTATATTGTTTAACCTCAGTCGGGCTTGGAACTTACTGAGTACCGCTGTGGTGTAATCATGCCCCTTCTCTGCATGTTTTTCATGTGCAGATCCAGGTACCTCCACCCAGGCGCACTATCCTCGAGGTTGAGAGATCTAGCAGAGACTTTGAGGTACATCTGCCGCGTCCGCAGACCAGGAGTGTCAATCTTATTCCAGCTTTACTGGAAAGCTTTTCCTTCCTTTTAGTTGTTTAGACATTCTGGAGTTAGAGCCGTGTATTACATTTTTGTAAGCTTGTGTTTCTTGTATGTTTCCGGGTTTTGGGGTAACATTGTAGACTTCCACATTATTTTTGAGTGGTATATGCCGAGCGGCATTTATATAAAGTCTTTCTTTTAGGTTGTTCAGTTTTTAATTAATTATTATTTTTTTTTTTTGGCAAATCTACTAGACAGGAGCCTAGGGCTAGTTTTATTAATACTAAAAAACTAAAAAGAACCACATAAGAAGAGTACAAATAAGGGGGACAATAGCACCAGTAATGTTGCCTCTATGCCTTGGCTACATAATCACTCCTCTGCGCCTCACAATGCCCTTATGGCAGCCTCATGTAGAGGAATCATGGTGTAGATGCCGGCAAAGTCTCACGAGGGCATATAATCTCATAGCCATTTGGATATCTTTCCAAAGGCATAGGGCTAGAGCAACACAAACTGGGCTAAACCTTACCTTACTAATCCTATTGAGGTAAATAAAAAGCGTCACCTACTAGCATGCATGTAAAAAGAAAGAACTAGCTAGTACTAAATATTCTATGATCATCACAGATCCGCAACTTATGTTGTTTTTTTTTTCCGCATTGTTAGGCTTATCTAGTTATAGGGACTAGGTTCCATCACTACATGTTCACGGAGGGCAAACTGGGGTCGTGACAAGTTGGTATCAGAGCTCTAGTTTTATAGAAGTCACAGGACACAGGTCGGTTTATTAGAGTCTCGCTGATCGGTATGGAGACGTCTGTACTTATCTACGAGAGGCTATATAACTGCTTAGGAAAAATATTTACTTCATTTGATTTCCTTGTCGTGCAATATTTTTGACATCAATTCTAAATCTCTGTCTTCTATTCTCTCACAGATGGTGAGGACATGTGCTACTCAAGACGATCAGGCACCCGTGCCCCCTACTGCAGCCGTCAGAGGCTGGGGCCAAGGTAGAGGCCAAGGACGCGCACGTGGTGCAGCGAGAGAACTTGCGCGAGCTTCCGCCGAGGTACCACCAGCAGATCCAGCCGAAGTCCAGGCACCTGACATGCCTACTGCCACTACTACTGCAGCCTTTCAGGAGACGTTAGCTCAGTTCATGTCTATGTACACCACTCTGCTCAAGTAGGGTTACTTCCCCTTGCTGCAGCCACATCCCAGGCCGATGGAGGAGCACATACTCCCGCCACCCGCACTCCAGAGCAGCGAGTGCATGTGGAGCAGGTCCCAGAGATCATTCCTGCACCGCCCGTAGTGCCAGTTCAGCCCGAGGATGGGTCAACTGCTTCAGAGGACGAGCAGCGGAGACTTGAGAGGTTCAAGAAGTATGATCCTCCTGTATTCAGTGGTCTAGCATCAGACGACGTCTTGTAGTTTCTAGAGGAATGCCACCGTATTTATCGCACTATGGGCATACCCGGATCTAGTGGGGTTTCCTTTACTACCCTCCAGCTTCGCGGAGCCGCCTATGATTGGTGGCACACATATGAGTTAGATAGTCCAGACAACGCTGCTTAATGACCTGGACCCAGTTCTTACATATGTTCCTGAGAGTGTTTGTTCCTCAGAGCCTCAGGGGCGCATGGCGCACAGAGTTTGAGCATTTGTGCCAAGGTGCTATGACAGTTTCAGAGTATGATATCAGTTACACCAGATAGACTAGGCATGCACCGGCTTTTGTTGCTACGGTCCGCGAGAGGGTTCGCCGGTTCATCGAGGGTCTTATCCCACCCATCAGATCTGGCATGGCTTGAGAGTTGGAGATGGAAATTCATTATCAGAAGGTAGTGAGCATTGCTAGGAGGATCGAGGGTATGCTCGCTAGGGAGCGAGAGGAGTAAGAGGCCAAGAGGTCTCAAGAGTCGGGCCACTACTCTGGTGCCCGTACCCCAGCATCAGGTCGACATGGTAGGGTTTATATGTTCCACCCTGTTCATTCCGCTCTTCCAGCAGCCAGCGGTACCCCAGCTCCGCCCAGGCCTCAGGAGCCTTACTATGCATCTCCAGTTTCTGGCGCGCCTCCTGCGCGGGGCGCTTTCAAAGGTCAGTCTAGCAGACCTGGCCTTAGCAAGTCACAACCACCACGTCCTCCCAGAGCTTGCTGCTACCCCATCTCCCCAACCTTCTAGGGGCGGAGGTCGGGGAGGTAGAGGTTGCCCTCGAGGGGGAGGCTGGGCAAGATATTATGCTTTTCCTGCTCGTACCGATTTTGTTGCCTCCAATTCTATCATTACATGTATTATACTGGTTTGTCACAAAGATGCATCAGTTCTATATAATCCAGGTTCCACGGATTCTTATGTGTCTTCTTATTTTGCTCCGTATCTGGGTATAACCCGAGATTCTTGGAGTTCTCCTGTTTTTGTTTCTACTCCTGTGGGAGATTCTCTTGTTGTGGACCGCGTTTATCGGTCATTTTTGGTTACTGTTCATGGGTTTGAGACTAGTGCGGATTTATTGTTACTCGAAATTGTTGATTTTGATATTATCTTGGGCATGGACTGGTTGTCGCCCGATTATGCTATTCTTGATTGTCGCGCCAAGACCGTGATGCTGGCTATGCCAGGTTTTCCGCATGTTGAGTGGAGTGGTACCTTAGATCACACTCCCAGTAGAGTTATCTCTTTCCTTAAAGCTCAGTGTATGGTTGAGAAGGGGTGTGATGCGTATTTAGCTTATGGGAGAGATATCAGTGTTGATACCCCTTCTGTTGATTCAGTTCCAGTGGTACGGGATTATCTCGATGTGTTTGCAGATTACCTTCTGGGCATGCCGCCTGATAGAGACATTAATTTCTTGCCAGGCACTCAGCCCATTTCTTTTCCTCCGTACCGTATCGCTCCTTCTGAGTTGAAGGAGTTGAAGGATCAGTTACAAGAATTGCTTGAGGAGAGTTTTATTCGACCTAGTGTTTCACCTTGGGGTGCTCATGTCTTGTTTGTGAAGAAACATGATGGTTCTATGCGCATGTGTATTGATTATCGCCAGTTGAACAGGGTTACAGTGAAGAATCATTATCCCTTTCCTCGTATTGATGATCTATTTTACCAGCTTTAGGGCGCACAGTATTTTCTAAATTGATTTTCGCTCAGGTTACCATCAGTTGAAGATTCAAGTGCCAGATACCCCGAAGACTGCCTTCAAGACTCGGTCACTGTGCATTATTGTTGTTAAGATAGGGACATGCCAATTCTTTAATTGTGGGGTGGGGGATACTGTTTGTTGTTGCATATATAATTGTTGGTAGGTTGATTGGTTTGTTAGTAGTTGATTTTTTTTTTTGAATATATATTGATTAGTATTGACTTGGCCCGAAGGCGGACACCTTTCGACAGGTCTCTTGAGGGTTTAGAGTCGGAAAAAAAAACAAAAATGTTTTTACCCAGGACTCTTCCCAACGATGGACATGTTTCTTGAGGGAAGTGAGTCTAGAGAGAACACAAAAAGATTTTTCTTTGTTAAGTAGTGTATCAACCCAGCGTAGATGGGCTTCAGGAGTTGATTTATGATGAGGCTCATAGTTCGCGGTATTCCATCCATCCGGGTACCACGAAGATGTACCAGGATCTGAGACAACACTATTGGTGGTGAAGAATGAAGAAGGATATAGTAGAGTTTGTATCCAAGTGTCTCAACTGTCACCAGGTCAAGTGTGAGCATCAGAGACCGGGAGGGTGACTTCAGCAGATTGAGCTTCCAAAGTTGAAGTGGGAGCGGATCACCATGGTCTTTGCGGTTGGACTTCCTCAGAATTTGAGGAAGCATGATGCTATTTGGGTGATTGTGGATCGGCTGACCAAATCAGCCTATTTCATTCCGGTACTGACTACGTATTCATCTGAGCGGTTGGCAGAGATTTATATCCGAGAGATCCTTTATCTACATGGTATTCCAGTTTCTATTATTTCAGACAGAGGTACGCATTTCACTTTATGGTTCTGGAGAGCAGTTCAGCAGGAGTTAGGTAACAGGGTGGAGTTGAGCACAACATTCCACCCCATACAGACGGACAGTCCGAGCGCACTATTCAGATTCTTGAGGATATGCTGTGCGTGTGTGATTAAATTTGGAGGGTCTTGGGATCAGTTCTTGCCATTGGCGGAGTTTGCTTACAACACCAGCTATCAATCCAGCATTCAGATGGCGCCGTATGAGGCTTTATATGGTAGGAGGTGTAGATCTCCGGTGGGTTGGTTTAAGCCGGGTGAGGCTAGGCTATTGGGCATAGAGTTAGTTCAGGATGCGTTGGAGAAGTTCAAGGTCATTGAGGATAGACTCCGTACAGCCCAGTCCACACAGATGAGTTACGCGGACCGGAAGGTTCGTGATGTTTCATATATGGTTGGAGAGCGGGTTCTGCTTCGGGTTTCGTCTATGAAGGGCGTTATGAGATTTGGGAAGAAAGGGAAGCTGAGTCTGAGGTTTATTGGACCTTTTGACATATTGAGGCGTGTTGGGGAGGTTGCTTATGAGCTTGCCTTACCTCCCAGCTTGGCAGGAGTTCATCCGGTATTTCATGTTTCGATGCTCCGGAGATATCACAGTGACCCGCCTCATGTCTTGGATTTCATCTCAGTCCAATTGGACAAGTATCTATCATATGTTGAGGAGCCTGTAGCTATACTGGACAATCAGGTCAGAAAGCTCAGGTTGAAGAACATTACTTCAGTAAAGGTTCAGTGGTGGGGTCAGCCGATCGAGGAGGCAACCTGGGAGACCGACCAGGATATGCGCACCAGTTATCCTAATCTTTTCGCTACTTCAGGTATGTCTTTATGCTCGTTCGAGGACGAACTAATGTTTAAGTGTAGGAGGTTGTGACGACCCGGCCGTTCTTCTAAAGAATTAATGCCCTGATCCCCTGTTAACTGTTTTCCCCAAGTCTATTTCTGCTAAATTGAATTGCCGGGACGTTCGGTTTTGAGTTTAGGAGAGTTTTGGGATACTTAGTCCCTCAATGGGAGCTTAGGGGTTGGAAAGTTTCTTGTAGCTGGAACAGTGTGATGACGGCCTCGAAATGGAAATTTGGTGGTTCCGTTAGCTCCGTTAGGTGATTTCGGGGTTGGTAGCGTGTTCGGAATGCATTTTGGAAGTCCGTAGCTCATTTAGGCTTAAAATGACGAAGTTTGAATTTTTGAAGTTTCCAGTGCGATAGTGAGACTTTGATCCGAGGGTCGGAATGGAATTCTGGAAATCGCAGTAGTTCCGTCATGTCATTTGGGATGTGTGTGCAAAATTTGAGGTCATTCGGATGAGTTAAGAAGTGTTTCCGCGTCGGGTGTGAATTCTAGAATTTTCCTAAGTTTCTAGACTTGAACCTATGCATAATCGATGATTTTGATGTTATGATATGTGTCTTTTTAAGGCTCGAACTAGTTCGAATAAGGTTTAGGGTCGGTTGGTGGTTTTGGTTAAGGTCCCGGGGGCCCCAGGGTTGTTTTGGATGCTTAACGGGAGAAAATGGGACTTATCAAATGACTGAACCCGACCTCTTCTGGTGTTTTTGCACTTGCGAAGGTATTCCCGCAGGTGCGGACTCGCAAGCGCGATAGGTTTGATCGCATGTGCGATGGCGAGGGATTTGGCCAGTGGTCGCAGGTGCGACCTGAGTTCCGCAGGTGCGGAACCGCAAGCGAGACCAAACGACCGCAGGTGCAGCCCTAGTGCACTTAAGTGAATTCCGCACCTGTGATGCTTTTTCCGCAGGTGCGGTACCGCAGGTGCGGTGATCGGGACCGCAGGTGCGAGATCCCTGTGTGTTTATTCCAAAAATCCGAGGGTTTATTTCATAAGTATATAAATCATTTGAGAGCTCGGGAAGTGGTGATTTTCAGTGGGTTTTGAAGATAAGTATCATATGTAACTTTTTATAATCCTAATTCATTGTTAGACCATTAATCCCCGTTGTTTTCTTCAGTTTAATTATCAAAAAATGGGGTAAAAACCATGGGAGATTGATGAAACTTCCCCAAACCTAAATTCCGATAATTTAAGGGGTTTTTGGCATCGAATTTCGAATTTTTCTGCTCGAGTAAGTTCGTGAGTGAATGGATGTACGGAAAATATAACTTTTACCCGATTCCGAGACGTGGGCCCGAGGGGCGTTTTGGTCATTTTACCTAATTTCGCGCCTTAGCTTTGAATTAAATACTAGAATCAGTTGCTTGAGATGTTATTTACGATATATAATGGAATTGTACAGATTTGGGCCATTTGGAGTCGGATACTCGTGGCAAACATGTGGTTTCGAGTTGATTTTGAGACGGTTCGAAGTATGTGGCTTGTCTAACTTTATGTGGGGGACCTTTCCCCTTAGGTGTGATATTTGTTAATTGAATGCCTTGTACACAAGGTGACGAGCGCGTACTTTTGCTAATTGTTGAAAATCCAGTTTTACTTTAAATATTTAGACTGAGTTTCTTTCTTACCTGTTTTATTCTACTTGCAATTATAGTCTATGTTAGCTTACAAAAGCACGCCTAGTTGCCCTAAATTGCCTATTTGCTTAATTTGCTTTAATTGTACTACGTGAAGCATGTTAGGCTAGAACTACTTGTTACCTTGTATTTTTGCACTCTATTTCTGAATATCTTCTTGTTGTGGCTGCGTATTTACATTGGGACTACGGATGTGGGATTCCGGTAGCCCCCCTCCTTGTTGGTTTACTTTGGGACTGCGGGTTAAATTCCCGATAGATCCCCCTGTACATTTACTTTGGGATTGCGGGTTAGATTCCCGATAGATCCCCCTGCATATTTACTTTGGGACTGCGGGTTCTATTCCCGATAGATCCCCCTGCACATATGATGGACTACGGGACGGTATCCCGGGAGATCCTTCGGATATACATATGATGGACTACGGGACGGTATCCTGGGAGATCCATTGGACAGTTGAAAAGAGGACTACATGAAGGTATCTTGGGAGATCCTTATTGTTACCACTGTTATTGTGTTGTACATATTCCGTGTTTAGTCTGTTCTTGTGTTGTTGTTTTTTATTGCCTTGTTTGAGCTGTCTTATTTCACTGATGTACTCATTATTACTGCATGTATTCATACTGTAAATTTCTATTCTATTGTTTAACCTCAGTCGGGCCCTGACCTTCCTCGTCATACCCGACCGAGGTTAGGCTTGACACTTACTGAGTACCGCTGTGGTGTACTCATGCCCCTTCTGCGCATGTTCTTCATGTGCAGATCCAGGTACCTCCACCCAAGTGCACAATCCCCGAGGTTGAGAGATCTAGCAGAGACATCGAGGTACATCTACCGCATCCGCAGACCAGGAGTCTCAATCTTATTCCAGCTTTAGTGGAAAGCTTTTCCTTCCTTACAGTTGTTTAGACATTCTGGAGTTAGAGCTGTGTATTACATTTCCGTTAGCCTGTGTTTCCCGTGAGTTCCGAGTTTTGGGGTGATACTGTAGACTTCCGCATTATTTTTGAGTGGTATATGCCGAGCGGCATTTATATACAGTCTTTCTTTAAGATTGTTCAGTTTTTATTTAATTATTCCGCAAGTTATGTTGTTTTGTTTTCGCATTGTTAGGCTTAGTTAGGTATAGGGACTAGGTGCCATCACGACATGTTCACGGAGGGCGAACTGGGATCTTGACAAGTTGGTATCGGAGCTCTAGGTTCATAGGAGTCACAGAACACATGCCGGTTTATTAGAGTCTCGCTGATCGGTACGGAGACGTCGGTACTTATTTATGAGAGGCTATATAATTGTTTAGGAAAAATCTTTACTTCATTTTATTCCTTGTCGTGCAATATTTTTGACATCAATTCTAAATTTTTGTCTTCTATTCTCTCACAGATGGTAAGGACATGTGCTACTCAGGACGATCAGGCACCCGTGCCCCCTACTGCAGCCGTCAGAGGCCGGGGCCGAGCTAGAGGGCAAGGACGCACACGTGGTGCAACGAGAGCACCCGCGCGAGCTGCCGCCGAGGTACCCCTAGCAGATCCAGCCGAAGTCCAGGAACATAACACGCCTACTGCCAGTACTACTCCAGTACTTCAGGAGAGGTTAGCTCAGTTCATGTCTATGTACACTACTCTGGCTCAGGCAGGGTTGCTCCCCCTTGCTGTAGCCACATCCCAGGCCGGGGAGGGGGCGCAGACTCCCACTGCCCACACTCCTGAGCAGCGAGTGCATGTGGAGCAGGTCCCAGATATCATTCTTGCACCTCTCGTAGTGCCAGTTCAGCCCGAGGATGGGTCAGCTGCTTCAGAGGACAAACAACGGAGACTTGGGAGGTTCAAGAAGTATAATCCTTTGGTATTCAGTGGTCTAGCATCAGACGATGTCTTGGAGTTTCTAGAGGAGTGCCACCGTATTAATCGCACAATAGGCATAGCAAGATCTAGTGGGGTTTCCTTTACTACCTTCTAGCTTCGCGGAGCCGCCTATGATTGGTGGCGCACTTATGAGTTAGATCGTCCAGACGAGGCTGCTTCACTGAGAGAGTTTGTTCCTCAGAGCCTCAGGGATGCATCGGGCACATAGTTTTAGCATTTGCACCAGGGTGCTATGACAGTTTCAGAGTATGCTATCCGTTACACCATATTGGATAGGCATGCACCGTCTTTGGTTGCTACGGTCCGCGAGAGGGTTCGCTTGAGAGTATGAGATGGACATTCCTTATCAGCAGGTAGTGAGCATTGTTAGGAGAATCGAGGGTATGCTCGCTAGGGAGCGAGAGGAGAGAGAGGCCAAGAGGTCTCGAGAGTCGGGCCACTACTCTGGTGACCGTACACTAGCAACAGGTCGACATGGTAGGGGTTATATGGTCCTCCCCGTTCATTTAGCCCTTCCAGCAGCCAGCGGTACCCCAGCTCAGCCCAGGCCTCAGGAGCCTTACTATGAACCTCCAGTTTCTAGCGCGCCTCCTGCACGGGGTGCTTTCAGAGGTCAGTCTAGCAGACCTGGCCCTAGCCATTCACAGCCACCACGTCCTCCCAGAGCTTGTTTCGAGTGTAGTGATACACGCCATATGGTTAGGGACTTCCTCAGACTTAGTAGGGGTGCATCATCACAGACTTTTCAGCCACAACATGCTCAGTAGAGTTCTCAGGCCATGATCATAGCTCCAACTGCTACCCCATCTGCCCAGCCAGCTAGGGGCAGAGGTCGAGGAGGTAGATGTTGCCCTCGAGGGGGAGGCCAGGCAAGATATTATGCTATTCCTTCTTGTACCGAGGCTGTTGCCTCCGATTATGTCATTATAGGTATTATACTGGTTTGTCACAGAGATGTATCGGTTCTATTTGATCCAGGCTACACGGATTCTTGTGTGTCTTCTTATTTTGCTCCGCATTTGGGTACAGCCTGAGATTCTTTGAGTTCTCCTATTTTTGTTTCTAATCTTGTGGGAGATTCTCTTGTTGTGGACAACATTTATCGGTCGTGTTTGGTTACTATTCGTGGTTTTGAGACCAGTGCAGATTTATTGTTACTCGATATGGTGGATTTTGGTATTATCTTGGGCATGGACTGGTTGTCGCCCCATTATGCTATTCTTGATTGTTACGCCAAGACCATGACACTGGCTATGCCATGTATTCCGCGTGTTGAGTGGAGTGGTACCTTAGATCACACTGCTACTAGAGTTATCTCTTTCCTTAAAGCTCAGTGTATGGTTGAGAAGGGGTATGTCGTGTATTTAGCTTATGTTAGAGATGTCAGTGTTGATACCCTTTCTGTTGAATCAGTTTCAGTGGTACGAGATTATCCCGATGTGTTTCCAGCTGAACTTCTGGGCGTGCCGCCCGATATAGACATTGATTTTTCCATTTATTTGTTGTCGGGCACTCAGCCCATTTCCATTCCTCTGTACCATATGGCTCCTCCTGAGTTGAAGGAGTTGAAGGATTAGTTACAAGAATTGCTTGATAAGGCATTTATTCGACCTAGTGTTTCACCTTGGGGTGCTCCTGTCTTGTTTGTGAAGAAAAATGATGGTTCTATGCGCATGTTATTGATTATCGCCATTTGAATAGGGTTACAATGAAGAACCGTTATCCCTTGCCTCGTATTGATGTTCTATTTGACCATGTTCAGGGCGCACAGGTATTTTCTAAGATTTATTTGCGCTCAAGTTACCATCAGTTGAAGATTCGGGAGCCAGATATCCCGAAGACTGCCTGCAGGACTCTGTATGTCCATTACGAGTTTCTAGTTATGTCATTTGGGTTGACTAATGCCCCAATATCATTTATGAATTTGATGCACAGTGTGTTCAGGCCATATCTTGACTCGTTCGTCATTGTTTTCATAGATGATATTCTTGTTTAGTCCTGGAGTCAGGCAGATCATGAGCAGCACCTGAGGGCAGTGCTTCAGACCCTGAGAGAGAAGAAGTTGTATGCAAAGTTCTCAAAATGTGAGTTCTGGTTGAGTTATGTGGCATTCTTAAGCCACGTAGTATCGAGTGAGGGCATTCAGGTGGATACGAAGAAGGTAGAGACCGTGCAGAGTTGGCCCAGGCCGTCCTCAGTTACAAAGATTCACAGTTTCCTTGACTTGGCGGGCTACTACCATCGTTTTGTAGAGGTATTTTCATCGATTACGGCCCCTATGACTAGATTGACCCAGAAGGGTGCTTTATTTAAGTGGACAAAGGAGTGTGAGGCGAGCTTTCAGAAGCTCAACACAGCTTTGACTACAACCCCAATCTTGATATTGCCTACTGGCTCGGGGTCTTATATAGTTTATTGTGATGCCTCACGAGTTGTCCTTGGAGCGGTGTTGATGTAGGACGTTAAGGTAATTGCCTACGCGTCCAGACAATTAAAGATACATGAGGAGAGTTACCCTGTCCATGACCTTGAGTTAGCTACCATTGTTCATGCCTTGAAGATCTGGCGTCATTCTTTGTACGGTGTGCCTTGTGAGATTTACACTGACCACCGGAGTGTGCAACACATATTCAGGCAGAAGGATCTAAATTTGCGCCAGCGTAGATGGTTAGAGTTGCTAAAAGACTATGACATCACTATATTATACCACCCGGGGAAGGCCAATGTGGTGGCCGACGCCTTGAGTCGCCGGCCGGAGAGTTTGGGGAGTTTGGCATACCTTCATGCAGCTGAGAGGCTTCTAGCCTTAGATGTTCAGTCCCTATCCAGTCAGTTCGTGAGATTGGATCTTTATGACCCTTGTCGGGTATTAGCTTTTGTGGTTGCTCGGTATTCCCTTCATGATCGTATCAGAGAGCGCCAGTATGATCATATCTACCTTTTAGTTCTCCAGTATAGAGTCCGGCGGGGTGATGCCAGAGATGTGGCTATAGGAGAGGATGGGGTGATGAGGATGCAGGGCTGTATCTGTGTGCCCAACGTAGATGGGCTTCGGGAGTTGATTCTTGAGGAGGCCCATAGTTCGCGGTATTCCATCCATCCGGGTACAACGAAGATGTACCAGGATCTGAGATAGCACTATTGGTGGCGTAGAATGAAGAAGGATATAGCAGAGTTTGTAGCCAATTGTCTCATTTGTCAGCAGGTCAAATGTGAGCATCAGAGACTGGTAGGGTTACTTCAGCAGATTGAGCTTCCAGAGTGGAAGTGGGAGCGGATCACCATGGACTTTGTGGTTGGCCTTCCTCGGAATTTGAGGAAGCATGATGCTCTTTGGGTGATTGGGGATCGGCTAACCAAATCAGCCCATTTCATTCCGGTACTGACTACTTATTCATCAGAGCGGTAGGCGGAGATTTATATCCGGGAGATCCTTCGTCGACATGGTATTCTAGTTTCTATTATTTTAGACAAAGGTACTCAGTTCACTTCATGTTTCTAGACATCCGTTCAGCATAAGTTAGGTACTAGGGTGGAGTTGAGCACAACATTCCACCCACAGACAGACGGACAGTCCGAGCGCACTATTCAGATTATTGAGGATATTCTTCGTGCGTGTGTGAATGAATTTGGAGGGTCTTGGGATCAGTTTTTGCCATTGGCGGAGTTGGATTACAAGAACAGTTATCACTCCAGCATTCAGATGGCGCCGTATGAGGCTTTATATGGTAGGAGGTGCAGATCTCCGATGGGGTGGTTTAAGCCGGGTGAGGCCAGGCTATTGGGAATAGAGTTAGTTCAGGATGCATTGGAGAAGTTCAAGGTCATTCAGGATAGTCTCCGTACAGCCCAGTCCAGACAGAAGAGTTACGCGGACCGGAAGGTTTGTGATGTTTCATATATGGTTGGAAAGCGGGTTCTGCTTTGGGTTTCGTCTATGAAGGGCGTTATGAGATTTGGGAAGAAAGGGAAGCTGGTCCGAGGTTTATTGGCCCTTTGGAGATATTAAGGCGTGTTGTGGAGGTTGCTTATGAGCTTGCCTTACCTCCCAGCTTGGCAGGAGTTCATCCGGTATTTCATGTTTCGATGCTCCGGAGATATCACGGTGACCCATCTCTTGTCTTGGATTTCAGCTCAGTCCAATTGGACAAGGATCTATCATATGTTGAGGAGCCTGTAGCAATATTGGACTGGCAGGTCAGAAAGCTCAGGTCAAAGAACATTACTTCAGTAAAGGTTCAGTAGTGGGGTCAGCCGGCCGATGAGGAGACCTGGGATACCGAGCAGGATATGCGCAGAAGTTATCCTCATCTTTTCAGTACTTCAGGTATGTCTTTATGCTCGTTCGAGGACGAATAAATGTTTAAGTGTAGGAGGATGTGATGAGTCGGCCGGTCTTCTTAAGAATTAACCCCGTGATCCCGTATTGACTGTTTCCTCCAAGTCTATTTCTGCTAAATTTAATTGTCGGGACGTTCGGTTTTGAGTTTCAGAGAGTTTTGGGACACTTAGTCACTCAATGGGAGCTTAGGTGTTGGAAAGTTTCCCGTAGTCAGAACAGTGTGAAGAAGGCCTCGGAATGCAAATCTGATGGTTCTGTTAGCTCCGTTAGGTGATTTCGGGGTTGGGAGCGTGTTCGGAATGCATTTTTGAAGTCCGTTGCTCATTTAGGCTTAAAATGCCGAAGTTTGAGTTTTTGAACTTTCTAGTACGATAGTGAGTCTTTGATACGAGGGTCGGAATGGAATTACGAAAGTCGTAGTAGTTCCGTTATGTCATTTAGGATGTGTGTGCAAAATTTGAGGTCATTCGGATGAGTTTAGACATGTTTCGGTGCCAGAAGTGAATTCTAGAATTTTCCTAAGTTTCTAAGCTTGAACATATGCATAATCGAAGATTTTGATGTTATGAGACGTGTTTTTTTAAGGCTCTACCTAGTTAGAATAAGGTATAAGGGTCGGTTGGTGGTTTTGATTGAGGTCCCGGGGGCCTCGGGGTTGTTTCAGATGCTTAACAGGAGAAATTGGGACTTGTCAAATGGCTGAACCAAACCTCTTCTGGTGTTTTTGCAACTGCGAAGGTTTTCCCGCAGGTACGGACTCGCAAGCGCGATAGGGTTTATCGCAGGTGCGATGGCGAGGGATTTGACCGGTGGTCACAGGTGCGACCTGAGTTCCAAAGGTGCGGAACCGCAGGCACGACCAAACGCAGGTGCGGCCCCAGTTGAGTTAAGTGAATTCAGCACCTGCGATGCTTTTTCCGCATGTGCGGTGATCGGGACCGCAGGTGCAAGTTCCCTGCGTCTTTATTCCAAAAATTTGAGGGTTTATTTCATAAGTCTATAAATCGTTTGAGAGCTCGAGAATTGGTGGTTTTCAGTGGGTTTTGAAGAAAAGGATCATAGGTAACGTTTTATAATCCTAATTCATTGTTAGACAATTAATCCCCGTTATTTTCTTTAGTTTAATTATTAAAAAATGGGGTAAAAACCATGGGAAATTGATGAAACTTCCCCAAACCGAAATTCTGAGAATTTAAGGTGTTTTTGGCATCGGATTACGATCATTTCTAGTCGAGTGATTTTGTGACTGAATGGGTGTCCGGAAAATATAACTTTTACCTGATTTTGAGACGTAGGCCCGAGGGGCGTTTTGGTCATTTTACCTAATTTCGCGCCTTAACTTTGAATTAAATAGTAGAATCAGTTGCTGGAGATGTTATTTACGGTATGTAATTGAATTATATAGATTTGGGCCATTTGGAGTCGGATACTTGTGGCAAACGTGTGGTTTCGAGTTGATTTTGAGTCGGTTCGAGGTGATATTTGGTAATTGAATGCCTTGTACATGAGGTGACGAGCGCGTACTTGTGCTAATTGTTGAAAATCCGGTTTTACTTTAAATATTTAGACTGAGTTTCTTTCTTACCTATTTTATTTTACTTGCAATTATAGTCTATGTTAGCTTAGAAAAGCATGCCTAGTTGCCCTAAATTGCCTATTTGCTTAAGTTGCTTTAATTGTACTACGTGAAGCATGTTAGACTAGAACTACTTGTTGCCTTGTATTTTTGCACTCTATTTCTGAATATCTTCTTGTTGTGGCTGCGTATTTACATTGGGACTACGGATGTGGGATTCGGGTAGCCCGCCCCCCCTCTTTGTTTGTTTACTTTGGGACTGCAGGTTAGATTCCCGATAGATCCCCCTGCACATTTACTTTGGGACTGCAGGTTAGATTCCCGGTAGACCCCTCTGCATATTTACTTTGGGACTGCGGGTTCGATTCTCGATAGATCCCCCTGCACATATGATGGACTACGGGACGGTATCCCGGGAGATCCATTTGACAGTTGAGAAGAGGACTATAGGACGGTATCCTGGTAGATCCTCATTGTTACCATTGTTATTGTGTTGTACATATCCCGTGTTTACTCTGTTCTTTTGTTTTTTTCTTGTTATTACCTTGTTTGACCTATCTTATTTCAATGATGTACTCATTATACTGCATGTTTTCATACTATAAATTTCTATTCCATTGTTTAACCTCATTCGGGCCCTGACCTTCCTCGTCACTACCCGACCGAGGTTAGGCTTGGCACTTACTGAGTACCGCTGTGGTGTACTCATACCCCTTCTGCGCATGTTTTTCATGTGCATATCCAGGTACCTTCACCCAGGCACACTATCCCCGAGGTTGAGAGATCTAGCAGAGACTTCGAGGTACATATGCCGCGTCCGCAGGCCAGGAGTCTCAATCTTATTCCAGCTTTAGTGGAAAGCTTTTCCTTCCTTACAGTTGTTTAGACAATCTGGAGTTAGATCCGTGTATTACATTTCTCTTAGCCTATGTTTCCCGTGAGTTTCCGGGTTTTGGGGTGATATTGTAGATTTCCGCATTATTTTTGAGTGGTATATGCCGAGCAGCATTTATATACAGTCTTTCTTGTAGTTTGTTCAATTTTTACTTAATTATTTCGCAAGTTATGTTGTTGTTGTTTTCGCATTTTTAAGCTTACCTAGTTATAGGGACTAGGTGTCATCACGACATGTTCACGGAGGGCGAACTGGGGTCGTTATAGTTGATGATCTGTGTTGGCTATTTAGATAATTTCTGTTGGTTTCTATGGATAACTTTTTTTTGCTTGCATGTTTTTTTTGGATACTCTATGGATGACCGTAATTAAGCGTACTATTATGATAATCTTATCTGCTAGTAGTTAAACTTGCCTAGCCCTCTTTTTGATTGAGGCCAAGGGGGGGGGATTGTGTATCACTAATTTGCAGGTAAGGTTCAATCGACTGACTGAAAAAAAGTCAACTATTGAGAAACTAAATGAGGGGGAGTCGACTCAAAGTACATGTCAACAAGTTGAGGGGGAGATGGCTAAATCCACGAACTCTAACATCAATAGGATCTATAAACAAGGAAGTAAAATGGATTAAGTTCTTTTGTCATCATAAAAAAGGGGAATTTTTAGATATACATTTTAATGATAGACGATAACTCAAGGAGATAAACGAGCAACTCAAGATCCAGAAGCAAGAATCGAAGAGTAAATATAATGTGATTGCGAGCTTCATGGAAAACAAATATTCGATTCAGCTATTTACGAAAGCATCAATCAATCAGTATAGAATATCAATCAATCAATGTCGAAAATCCACAGAGAATATTGAATCACACATCACATAGAATATTCAATAATAACGACTTGCAAAGAAAAGGATATCAAGGAAGCAACGATTCAGTAAAGGAAGTTCCATTATTGTAACGACCCGATTGGTTATTTTGTGTAATTGTACCATGTTTCCCCATTTCATGCTTCACACATATGCATTTATTCTCTTATGAGTTGAGGAGTTTCCTTCCGGAAAGCTTTCGAGTTGATTTGGACCCTTGACTATTGAGTTAGAAAATTTAAATTTGAAAATGTTGACCAAACATTGAATTTTCTGAAAATGACCGGGGAACTTTGATTTTATGGCTCCATAGCTTCATATTGTAATTTCAGACTTGGGCGTATGCCCGTAATTGATTTTGAAAGTCCGTAGGTTGATTCGCATTGATATACCAAATTTGGCAATTTAAAGTTGGAAAGTTTGACCGTAGGTTGACTTTTATATGTCACACTCGGAATTTGATGGGACTTGGAATAGGTTATTTATGGCATTTAGAACTTGTCTGTGAAATATAGTGTTGTTCGGAGTTGATTTGAAAGTATTCAGACACTTAGTTGTAATTCTAGAAGTTCTTGAAAATTACTTTGAATTTCAAGCATTTTTTAGTTTAATTTGTAGTTTAGATGTTATTCTTTTGTATTGATCGCGCGAGCGAGTTCGTATGGTGTTATTAGACTTGTGTGGATGTTTTTTTTGGAGCCCCTAGGGCTCCAATGAGTTTCAGACATATTTCGGAATGGTTTTGGACTGCAATTGGACTTCTTGTGCTGCTGGTGCTCAGGTATTCCAATTGAGAGCACCAACATCACAATTGCAATGGTGATAGTAGGGGCATTGATATCGCAATTGCGACTACCCCTTCGTAATTGCGAAGAATGCTAAACTTCACCTTGGTTCGCATTTGCAAACAATTTATTCGCTTTTTTGATGCCCCCAGTTTGCAATTAGAAGGTTCGCAAATGCAAGCCCTGGTTCGTAATTGCGAGGGCTCGCAAATGCCAACCCTGTGTCGCAAATGGAGTCGTGACAATTCTTTTATAGAAGAAAATCATCTTGATTGATTCTGAAAATCAACTCCCTTGGGATGCCCTTAAGATATGGAACTATCACACCGTGAAGAATGGAGCCCAATTCTTATATATACAACAGAAGATGCAAAGGAAAAATATGATTTGATCAAACCAATACTTCAAACAAGCATTGTAGTCTACTCTAGATTTATTGTGTAACTAGGAAGAGAAGAAAGAGAAAAAATCACTAGTGATGTATTGTATCAAGAAGAGGGGAAAGAAGAAATCTAGTGACGAAGTTGTTGGTGTATAACAACACCACCCCCTGTACCAAGAAACTTCACACTTGAAAGAAAACACCTTCATAACCTAAGAGGATGGGACGTAGGATTCATTATTAACCCGAACCAGTATAAAACATCATTTGTCATTTACTTTCTGCAGTTTACTTTTTTGTATTTACATCTCATATCAAAAGTCGAGTCGACTAGAAAGAAATTTAGTCGACTACCTCGTAACAGAAAGAAAAATTGCAATTCACCCCCTGCACTTTCAAAATTTACTAGAAAAAACAAAAGCTTAGAACTTGAGGGGATACAAACATCATTTCATTCTTTACTTTTCCTTTTTTCAGTAGGTTTAAATTATTGTCGGTGGAAACTGATCAGATATTGGATTGGAAAATACAATCTTTTTGGTTAAATTATATCCCATCAGA
>ML339887.1:0-23615 GCA_005239505.1 Nicotiana paniculata | reverse complement strand
CCCCCACTCTCTCACATCTCTCTTCCTAGACGCCCCCAAACCCTAACATCGCCTCTCCGCCCTAAACCACCACCAAACCCTAGCCGCTCTAGTATCCTCCTCCCACGCCGCCGCCGAAAATCGCCTAAAGCGACGACGAAACCTAAAACTAACCAAAATCCACCCTACTCTCTCCCCTTACTCCTCATAAACATCACCTTACCCCAAAACCCTATAAGAACCCAACAAATCTACACCTAAAAAACGATCGAAACCCTAACGTCGCCCTAGCCCCGCTACCAGAAATCGCCTACGGCGGTGGCGGACCTCCAAAACCCCTCAAACTCATACCATACACTCCCCTCACCTCACCTTACCAACAAAATCCCCAAAAACCCTAGATCTTAGATCTAGGGTCTCCGAAACCCTAGATCTGTTTTTTTCATTTTTCAAAACCCTAAAATGTAACCTAGTTCGTTTAATAATCCTCTTTTGTCAAGATCTCTCATCAAGGATCTCAAATCCCAGATGAGAGTCTTGGCATGAGGGTTTTTAGCGGCTAGATTTATTTTTCCCGTTATTTCTGTTTTTCTTAATGTTTTATTTATTTATTATTATTACGCATTTTATTGTTACTTTTAGCCGTTACTATTTTTATTTTCATTGTCAGTTATTTCGTTTAAATTAATTAATTAATTAATTAAACAAACTTAATTAGAAAAAAAAATATAACCAGTTCTTAGATATATTATGTTTTCTTTAATTTTTATATTATTACGTGTTATATTTTTGTGTTATTACTGTTTTTATTTATCATTGTTCATTATGTTGTTTAAATTATTTAATTAATTAAACATACTTAATTAAGATAAAATAAAAACAGTGTTAGATTAATTTATTTTTCCTTTTTTTCTTTCTGTTTTTTATTTATTTCTAGTATCATTATCTGTTTTATCTTTTTTAGTTTTGCATTTATATTTTGTAGTAGTATTAATGTTTTGTTTGGTTTATTTTGTTTAAATTAATTGTTGTTTATTGTTTCTATTTTATTTAGTTGTTATCTAAGAGTTGGGCCTCACTAAGTTGACCTGTTCCATTTGGCTCATCAATTGGACCCGTCTGAATAGACAGGCCCATAGCTTGTTAAAAAGCTTAAGAGCCCAAGTCCTTAGGCCAAGAGTCACCTGACTCAGGCCCAGAACCAATCTGGTTCTGAGGTAATTCCAAGACTTTTAAGAGTCAATTTTGAAATTCTAATTCTAAAATTCTTTCGGAAAACACTAGAAACTTCAAGCCCAAATCAATT
This sequence comes from Nicotiana paniculata, assembly GCA_005239505.1. Classification (NCBI taxonomy): domain Eukaryota; kingdom Viridiplantae; phylum Streptophyta; class Magnoliopsida; order Solanales; family Solanaceae; genus Nicotiana; species Nicotiana paniculata. The sequence continues at coordinate 22,330 of ML339887.1, read as the reverse complement.
TGATCTATGAGATTGTACGCTGAAATTTCGGCTAATAAATTAAATTGATCATTCAAGCAAAGGCAGTGATTTTTTTTGTTTTTAAATACACAATGAGTTTTTAAACTTATCACTTTAACATAAGTTAATATAAGAAATAAAAGACTTAGGCAATCAGTAGGAAAATTATTCAAATCTAACCAAAGTTTCGATTTATTTTATTAATATCCCAAACCCCATTTTAGTTTTCTATCTTAAAAAGATAAACAAAAATATAGGTAAACTCTTATGATTGCTGCTACAAATTTTAATTTCAAACTTATTAATACAAATATGCATTGGGCCAGAGTCACTTGGACTCATTATCATCAGGCCCAAATCATTTTTAAGTAAATTCTATTTATTTGTCCATAAATGAATATTGGGCCAGAGTCATTTGGACTCAGTATTAGGACCAAATCTTCTTGAATTAAATACGTCTAGTTGAATATTTGATAACATTCTATTGGGTCAGAGTCATTCGGACTCAAGCATGCCCAAATTGTTTCTTTCGAAATAAATTCATTACCCCAATCCAATAGCAGATATTATATGTCTTGGGCTAGAGTTCATTTGGACCCAATCCTTGTCAGGCCCCAAACCTTTAAATCTTGGCCTGTTTGGCAGATAATACCTAGGCTGCCCTTATTTGATTCAAATAAATATATCACATAGTATTGAACCTTTACACCTAGTCACACGACATAGGGTATTTAGCTCAAGAGACATAAGCATAACTTTAGGTGCTCATAATTAAATTAATTTTTATAATTATGTACACGCACACGTGACATAGTTGTGATTCCAAAAATAAACCAAGGTACATGTTTGCATAACCATGGTCAAACATTCTTAGTAATTAAAACGCCTTAATCAAACACTCGTAGAAATTCTTTAGGCGCGGAATTTTAAAATCATTATCGTGATTATGTACATGTTCGCGTGATGTGATCCCGATTTTAAAATAAATTCAATCGCGCGACTTTGACTAAATTTTTCTTAAATAAACTAAATATCGTGAATTACGCACACGTACGCATGACATGATTCTTGACACATCAAAACTAAACGAGTATATGTACGCGTAACTCGTCTTAAGATAATCCTTTTAAATACGAATAATCGAGTAATTAGAAGCGGTAAAGGTAAAATAAACATAGGTCCTAAAATGAGTGATTAAACAATTTAAGCCAAGTACAAATTGCTAAGTGGCCATGCTAAAACCACGGAATTGGGGAGTGCCTAGCACCTTCTCCCGGGTTAACAGAATTCCTTACCTGGTCTTCTAGTTGCGCAGACTTTTAATAGAGTCAAAAATTTTCCTCGATTTGGGATTCTAAATAAACTGGTGACTTGAGACACCATAAATTATTTCAAGTGGAAACTCTTAAATAAATAAATAAATAATCCCAATTCAAATAATGTCACTTAAATTGGAAAAATTCCCTTACTCCCTTCGGAAAAAAGGAGGTGTGATAGCTCTGGCGACTCTGCTGGGGATCGAACCCAGAATCTATGGTTCAGGGTTCAAGAATTTAAGCTTGTTAATGTGATTTTTACTTGGATTTATTGATTGTTGATATTACTATATTTGTGGGCCTAATGTGCTAATTGCCGCTCATTTACCGCTTTGATATTATTTGAACTGCATTAAACTGTCTTCTTACACCTCCCTTCCGAGTCTTTTAAAAAATGTGGTGCACACGTTCGTGTGGCCCGCCTTTCTGTTAGAGGTCGTACCAAATAGAACAAGGATGGATCAGCCACTAGGTCGGGTAGACTTTCGTGCTCCTGGTACGTCGCTCCCACCTCGGCTCAAGTTGTTTGCTTGGGTAAGTCTTATCTGGAACACATCCCTAGGTTTTAAAACTAGAATAATAAAGCCTCATGTTGGATCCCTAGTAGGAACGCTTATTTGCATCACATGCATTGACTTAGGAGACTTAACACAGGGGCTGGGTCCGTCTAGGACAGGTGTACCTAAAACAAAAAGATCATCCTGATGCATCTTACCTGCTATGTGTGCATGCATTTTTTTTGGATTGTTTGTTGAACGACTAAGGAAAGAAAAATAATAGAAAAATCAAGAGTGAGGTAGAGTAGAAAATTTACCATGGTTTTAAAATCCCTGTATTTGAAAATGCCTCAAAACTCTGCCAAAATTTAAAGAAAGAAAAATAAAATGTATTTCAAAAAATAAAAGTGAGTCAATATCACATTCTTTTAATTGTGTCAAAACTGACCGAACTACGCGGATCCGATTCTCACCGAATATGAGATACATAGGCGAACCTCATCGGTACTGACCCCAATTCTTCCAACCACGTAATTTAATAAAGTATGTTTGTTGGTCAAAAGATAAAACCGACCCAGCTTCGGCTAAGTCTTGCGCCGTTCTCGCCGAAATAGCCTTAGAACACCTTACATTGTCGAAGGGCTATTCTCGCTAAGAACGGACATGTATGTCCATAAATTATTACTTTTCCTAGAAAAGTGCCTTACTTCGGCCTCAAAGCTTTATTCGGAAGTAAGAAGGGGCCAATATTGCAAAAATGACCGTTTTGGTCGATGTTGCACAAATAGCCACCTTTAGGTGATTTTTCTTTTAAAAAAATTTAAAACTGGTCTTTGCAAAAAAGAGTCTGCTGGTTTTGTCTTTCAAAATTAGAGTCAACCTTAACCCTACCCCTCACAGGTATAGAATGAATACCGTCCAGAATCCACCATTGAATGCCGTAGAGCAAGCTCCGCTACAACTCCAAATGGGGTGCATGATTTAGACAAAGAGGGTCAAGACTGGGCAGTTGAACATCTGGGTGCTCTCACCAACGTCATGAAAGTTAAGCCACGAAATGATCTAATCAAGGATTTAGTGATCTTTTGGGATCCTGTCCGTATTGTCTTCTGCTTTTCAGACTTCGAGCTCTCTCCCACCTTGGAGGAAATAGCGGGGTATACAGGTTTTGGTCGGGGTTTGAGAAATCAACATCTTATATTCTCGAGGCCTATGTCAGTGCGTCGTTTCTTTGATATCATGAACATTAGTAAGAAAATAAGAAAGAACCGTGTGAGCGAGGGTTGTTGCTCATTCTACTTCCTATACTCCAGGTATGGGCATCCAGAGGGGTTTTGAAACACATGAAAAAGGGTTGAACGACAAATAGAGCAAAGATACTTGAAAAATTCACCGTCGTTTTTCCTTCATAGTAGCATTTCTGGGTGTCATTGTCTTCCCAAATGAAAAGGGGACAGTTGATATCATTATGGCTAGAATTGAAAAAGAAAAGAAATATCAAGCCACTATCTATGCTTTGGAGGAAAATTTGAGGTACCTTACCTTTGACAATGACTTACAAGCACAGGTATCCGAAGGTGAAAAGAAAAAATTAACCCGAGAGAACGAGGCGCTCCAAGCCCAACTCCGGAGCATGAGGATAGCCGCTGAAATGCTGGTAAGAAGTGAGAGAGATGAAAATATCATCAACAACTTAAGAATGAAGGTCCATGACTATGCAACTGACTTGATAAAGACCGAAAATGATTTTCTAGATGCTCAAACAAAACTAGCTAAGGGAGCAGAAGAACATGCCCACCATTTGAGACAGAAATATAGCAAAGAAATAGCAATTCTAAAGGAAAAGTTGTTTTCCCTTGGGAATGAAATGGTCCAGCAAACCAAAGATTTTAAGACAGAAAAAGAGCACTGCTACGCACTAATTTTCCAACTAGAAGAAAATGTGTAACAGCTACAGGACCAAAACAATACCAGCGTACAAGTGTTGGAAGCCTGGGAACAGCAAATTGGGCTTCTGCTTCAAGAGAAAAGAGTCATCAGAACCAGGATTAAGGAAATAGCTGACTATATTATGATGAAATGTCACGAGTGTGAAGAAATGACTAGGTCCATATTTTTTGCTTCTATGATGACTTTCGTCCACCAAGTAATGTATGACTTAGACCGACTTCAAAAAGACATTGCGCGAAGGCCCGCACAAAGAACAGCTAATGCCCCACAGGCTCCAAGAAGACCAGTAGAAGCTCTCATGTACTTTTGACTTTCCAGTTTTCGAGTCTTTACTTTACTGCTTTCTAGATTTTTATTCAAAATTGTTGTATCGTTTATTTTAAGTCAGTATTGTTTTTCCTTTATAGTCGTCAGTACTTTAATTCCCTGTAATGAAAATAAAAAAGAGATATCTTTTTTTTTAAAATGAAAATGTGCTTTATTACTTCATACTTGTTCCCTGAACTACGCAATGATCTGATTCATGCGGCGTCATGATACGTAAGCAATCCACATGGGATTCGGTCACAACCCTAAAAGAAATTAATTAAGAAAGCAAAGCGGGAGAAAATAAAGCTGGGATGAAACACACAGCCATCACAAAATATCTTAGAAAAACGTTTAACTGTTTAGGTGTATTGCATCCCCTAATACGCGATTGTCTATGTGTTAAATGTCTCGAACTAACCAGTTTGTTGTGTATGCCTTAAAAGAACAGAATCTATTTATTAGGTGGTTGGTTTTGTGGTGGTAATCTGGCTTCGCACCCTTATTTCACGAGATCTAAAGGAAGTACCGCCATGTCCTCATAGAGTCATCTACCTATCATTGAGCCCGAGGATAGCCCTGCATCGATTATCCCACATCCAGAGTCATCAACTGCTGAGGAGAATAAAAAGCTAAGATGTCGCATGCTAGAAATGTGGGATGCATGATCTAATGGCAGGGAGCCACCCAATACTATCCCTGAATTCCCCGAATTAATCCCTAGGACGGGAGGAACTACCAATATACCTATCCCAGTAACTAACCCATTCCTTCCATTTGGGTACCTCACCATGACAACTGGAACGACTTATGAGGTTCGCCCCCAGGAACCATCTTCAGGAATACAATCTACCGTGTTCACAACACCACTAGCCACTAGTATGGCACAACCAACACTGCCTCGACAAAGCTTCGAACCATCAACCTTCACTTTCCAAGCTCCCCAATTCCAATTGGACACCGCTCGGGTCACCCCAAATTCTTATTCTCAGCATCCACAATTTGAATCTCCCGTAGATTAGGAGAGAGTCGTGACGAATCTTGAACAAGAGAAGATAGCACGAAAAATGAAAATCATTGAGCAAATACTCAAGAATATACAGGGCCTGAGTGGCCAAAAGAGTGTGTCATATGCTGATCTGTGCATGTTCCTTCACGTGCATTTACCTGTGGGCTTTAAGACGCCAAAGTTTGAAAGATATGATGGGCATGGAGACCTGATTGCTCACTTAAAGAGATATTGTAACCAGTTGAGGGGTGCTGGTGGAAAAGAGGAGTTGTTAATGACCTACTTCAGAGAGAGCCTCACCCGAATTGCTTCTGAATGATATATAGACCAAGACATCTCCCATTGGCATATATGGGATGACCCGGCCCGGGATTTTGTGAGGCAGGTCCAATACAATGTGGACATAGCTCCGGACAGAAATTCTTTGTCCAACCTCAAAAAGAAAGCCTCAGAAATATTTCTACAAAATTAATGAATAAATTATTCATATTTATTTTTAGGTTTTTTTGGAAATTATTTGAAATTATTTGCATTTTTAGTTGCATTTTTCATCATATCGCATTATTAGTTTTTTAATTTAATTTAATACTTAATTACACAATTTAATCATATTATTAAAAGAAAATAACAAAAAATATTTATATTTGACATTTTTTAGTTTCAATATTAAAACTAGTAATTTCTTTTTTTTAAACTTAAGATTGACTAATTGTGTAAATATACAAATAGGTAATTAGTGTAATTTTATAATCTGAGATAATTTAGTGTTTAATTTAGGACTTAATTAAATTAGTTATATTTTAAAAATTATTTAAGGAAATAGGTATATAATTAGCCTAAACTGGATTGGGTTGAGTCTTTAAAACCAGCCCAATCCAAACTTAACCCAAAATACCCAAGCCCAACCCCTTTGAACCGGTCCGCCCCCACTAAAAACCAAACGACGCCGTTTTAAGTGTCATACGATCCTGGTTGTTGATCTTCAATAGATCCAACGGTCCGGAACTGTCCTGGCACTTGNTTCCCACCCCCTTTTATATGTCTTAAACCCTTCATCCACCCCCCATTTCCAAACTCCCCCACTCTCTCACATCTCTCTCTCCCTAGTCACCCCCAAACCCTAACGCCGCCTCTCCACCCTAAACCACCACCAAACCCTAGCCGCCCTAGTATCCTCCTCCCACGCTGCCGCCAGAATCGCCTAAAGCGGCGGCGAAACCTAAAACTATCCCAAATCCACCCAAATCTCTCCCCTTACTTCTTATAAACATCACCTCACCCCAAAACCCCATAAAAGACCAATAAATCTACACTTAAAAACGACCGAAACTCTAACGACTCCCTAGCCCCGCCGCTGGAAATCACCTACGGTGGCGGTGGACCTCCAAAACCCCTCAAACTCATACCATATAGTCCCCTCACCTTCCTGAACCTCACGCTACCAACCAAATCTCCAAAAACTTAGATCTAGGGTCTCCGAAACCCTAGATCTGTTTTTCCATTTTTCAAAACCCTAAAATTCAACCTAGTCCATCTAGTAATCCTCCTGTCAAGATCTCCCATCAAGGATCTCAGATCTCAGATGGGAGTCTTGGCATGAGGGTTTTTAGCGGCTAGATTTATTTTTCCTGTTATTTTCAGTTTTTCTTAATTTTTTTATTTTTATTTTTTATTTTATTATTACTACGCATTTTATTGTTAGTTTTAGCTGTTACTGTTTTTATTTTCATCGTCACTTATTTTTATTTAATTAATTAATTACACAAACTTAATTAGGAAAAAATATATAATAAGTGCTTAGATATATTCTGTTTTCTTTAATTTTTATATTATTACGTATTTTATTTCTGTGTTGTTATTGTTTTTATTTATCATTGTTCATTATGTTGTTTTAATTAATTAATTAATTAAACAGACTTAATTAAGATAAAGTAAAAACAGTGTTAGGTTAATTTATTTTTCCTTTTTATTTTTTGAATTTATTTTTAGTATCATTATTAGTTTTATCTTTATTAGTTTTGCATTTATTTTTTGTAGTAGTATTACTGTTTTATTTGTTTTTTTTAGAATTAATTGTTGTTTATTGTTGCTATTTTATTTAGTTGTTATCTAAGAGCTGGGCCTCACTAAGTTGGTCCGTTCCATTTGGTTCATCAATTGGGACCATCTGATTAGACATGCCCATAGTTTTGTTAAAAAGCTTAAGAGCCAAAGTCCTTAGGCCAAGAGTCACCTGACTGAGGCCCTGTCCCAATGCTGAGTAGGAAAATAGGGATAAGATCCAAAATTATCCAGATATTAGACACTTGTCCATTTTTTTAGATAAGGAAGGTACTAGAAATTGGACAACTGTCCATTTCTTTTAAGAAAAATGCCCTTTTCCCTGATTTTAGGGAATTCTGGCAGATTCTTTGTACCTTAATTCTTATCATTTTTCACTCTCTCACTCTATTAATACACTCCTTTTTTTTCATTAGATACAGTAGCTTAAGATATATACATCCACACACACTGAAAAACAGATATGAATACACACACACAGATACTCAAAAACACGCAGAAAATCTCTGCACTGCCTTAAGATTTTCTCTTCATTTCGGATTTTAAAATAGGAAAAAGAGTGTACTAGAAATTGGACAACTGTCCATTTCTGTTAAGAAAGATGCCATTTTTCCTAATTTTAGAAAATTCTGGCGGATTCTTTGTACCCTAATTCTTATCCCTTTTAACTCCCTCACTCTATTAATACTCCTCTTTTTTCATTAGATACACCTTAAGATATACGCATTCATACACAGTGAAAACAGATCAGAATAAACACACAGAGATACATAAAAACACACAGAAAATCTCTACACTGCCTTAAGATTTTCTCTTCATTTTCAAAAAAAAAAATCTGAAAATCAACCTTGATCTTTCAGAAACAAAAATACACTCTTTTTCCTATTTTAAAATCCACATGTTCTTCCTACCTTACTGGGTTTCATTGTTGTTGTTATACTTCAAGATTTTCAGAGACTTATTTTCTATTTATTTTATTTCTCTTGCTGCTGTAAAGGTACTTTCTCAACAATGTAAAATTTTAATTTTGGTACTATTATGTTTCTTTCACTGTTTATCACAGTTTGTGTTTGGCTTGAATGAGATTTTATGCATAAGCTAAGATATTACATAAATCATGTTAGTAAAAGTCGTATGGTTAGAAATTGTGTGTAAATTCATATAGAGTCAATTATTCACACTATTTTAGGCAACTTAAGTTATGTTAACTTCAATGTTAAAGTCTTATTTTTTCTTCTGAAAATTGCAAAATCTGTTTAAAGTTTTCTACATCTTCATGAGATCTATACTTTACCATGTAATAGTAGAAACAAGAAAAAGCACATTTTTAGAAAATTTGTTAGAACAATAGATAGATTTGTCATCACTAATGTAATAATTTAGCTTCTTTTATATTATATTGTCTTGTACAATGTGCTGGTTTAATTAGTAGCTTCACCAATTCATTTAAAACAATCAAATATAGTAAATCTGATTCTATTAGTTCTAAGTCATGAAAAAAACTAGGTTTTGCAAGCAAACTTAATACCAATCTGGGTACATTTTCAGGCCCAAATCAATTGGGTCTATGAGATTGTACTCTGAAATTTTGGCTAATAAATTAAATTGATCACTCAAGCAAAACAATGATTTTTTATTTTTAAATACACAATGTTGATACCTAATTTTTCCTCAAAATATTTCAAATTTTCATATATAGCTTTCAAATCATGTATCATTTGTAATTAATATTTTCCCACAATTTTCCTATATTTGTATTAATTTATCTAACATTTTATTTCTAATAAATAACTATAAAATTGTATTACAAATGATTATTTCAAAAAGCATTTCTGGGTTTCATTAATTATTTTGGTCCTATTAAGACCAAATTATTTCATAATTAGTCAAATTGGCACATTTTGGCTATAATTGCAATAACTTTACAATTATAGCCCAATCATACGATTTTATACTATTTTTTATCCAGAAATTAATCATTTGTATTTTTAAAAATACTAATTAATCATCTTAATTATTTTATATGGATGAAATTTATTTTGTATAATTAACAGCTATTTTTTATAAATTGTTTTAATTAATTTACATGGGGTATTTAATAGATAGCCACTTCCATTTCATTTATAACCTAATTAGACTAGACCCAAGTCTGATTAAAACGGCCCAAACAACCAGGTCCAATACATTTATCCTACCCAACCCAATACCCCACTTCAATCATGACCGTTGATCACTCAGATCAACGATCCGAATTTACCCTTTCCTTAATTAATCCAAACGACCCCCCTCCCAAACCCTCACTTCTCTCATTTCCCTCTTCTTCTATCCGCCGTCATCCCCTTCCCCTTCTCTCTCAAATCCTCTTTGCATCAAACCCTAATCCCTTCTCCATTCTCTCGTTCGCCGGTAATAATGGCGGTTCCCTACCCCGTAGCCTCTATGACTTCTCTCTATGGCTCGATTCTTGTATCCCTGAGGTCCTCAAGGGACCGGTTGGTTATTCATCCACCCCCGGGGTCCGTGCTCACCTCCCATGGCTTTCATGTTATTCCCAGGCCGTCCATGGCCATCTGAGTAAGATCCTCTCATCTCCGGCTAGAACCCGTGGTTTCTAAGCCGACTCTCTCTCTCTTTGGGTTCTCTCTGTGAAACCCTAATTTTAACATTGGATTTCTTAGATCTGCAATAGATCTGGGTATATTCCGAGTTATTTTGCTATTTTCTTAAAGATTTTTCGATTTTCCTAAAGCATCTCTTCATCTTCAAACTAGGGTTTCTTAACCCCTTTTCAAAAAACAATTCTTCTTCTGAATTTAGTGTTATTCTGTGATTTTCATTGTGTTTAAACGATTTGTTTAAGTTATTCCTTCATCTGATTTTGTTATGTTGAAAACCCTGAGTTTCTTGGTTTAATCTTTGGGTTCTGAGTTTATCTTTACTGTTCGTTCTTTCAAACTTGTTTGCATGTTTGATTCTCATGAACCTGCTTCGATTAATTTGAGTATTTTAATGATTTTCACCCTGTTTAGGGTTTCTGATTCTGCCTATTTCTGCCTATTATGTGCTTACCTCACTTACTCTCAGAGGTTTATGTTTATCAGTACTATATTCCAGTTTGAATCCTTGATTCTATATGATCTTTACTTTACCATGTCTAGTAGGGTTCTAATTCTTGCATTCTGCCTTGCTTATCATGTGTTTATTCTGTGCAATTTGTGTTGATTCCCCCTAATCAGTACTATTTTCTATTTGAACCATTGATTCACTGTGATTGATACCTTTCACTAATCTCTTATGATGACTTCCCTGCTGATTTTCCGACCTTAGATTATTTCTTGCCTTATTTTATGGTCGACTATGCTGTCAAATTAATTCTTATGTTATTTCCTTAATTAGAATCCTCTTAACCTAGCCTCAATTACATGTTCTATACTGGTACTGTTCTGAAATTATTTCCTTATTGTGTTATATTCCAGTCATATGGTATATTTCCTTATTTATTGCCTGTCTATTACCGTTCAAAGTTAACTCCTTAATTGAAGGGAGTACTTATATTGATCTTATGTTGATTGATTATGATTCCCCAATCACTGCCTGACTTTGATTCTTACCTTATCCTACCTAGTTTCAAACTAGTATATATGCTCTCTTTCATTGACACTAAACACACAAGAACACATTAGCTCAAACTCTATAACTTACACTCAAAGCTTTCTGCTCTCTTTCTGTGTCACTTACTGTTATTCTGAGTTAGCCGGTTGCAAGCCAAGGCTAACTATTGTGCTCTCCTGCCCATTCACCTTTGTGTTTACTGTCCATTTACTGGTATGTTCTGATTTTCAATTGAAGTCCCAAAACCAATATGTTCCTTTTACTGCTTCAATTTATCATGTTCCTGATCTGTTTCCATCTATTGTTTTGCTGTTCAACATGTAATTGACCTCTTTGCATCATTGCTTCATCTAGTATGCTAATTATGTCTTAACTCTTTAGGATTAGCATGTTCTTATAAACCTGTAATTTAATTCAATATGACTCAATTCTGTTTTGATGTACCAGTAGCCTAGTTTTGGTATGCCTTATTGATTTGTTACCCTAAGTTGCCCTACTGCTATGCTCAATCATGTTTAGTGCTTCTATGTCCTCACTGCTGCTATGAAATCCTATACTATGTCATCTCGCATTCCCATGAACCCCCTAAGCACTTCTTATTCTGTGACTATGTTCTAATTAGCATTCCTGAATTCATGTCTCACTATTTACACTATTAGTTACCCCTTAATTGCAAGAGACTTATGTTTATTATATGTGTACTATGTGTCTCCAGTCCCCAATTATCCCTGTGTGAAGGGTTGTTATTTGAGTATTGCTGAACCTGTTTGGCTCTGTGTTTGATCTGTTGTTCGTTTGATTTCACCACTCTTATCAAAATTGTTTTACTGCTAAACAACTCTCCTATTTTATAAAACTACTGCAACTGAGTCCCTTCTTTCTAATACTGCTTTCCAATTAAACCCTCTTCAAAACTATGTCAAGCACTCTCACTCTACTCTCAGGTCCTTAGGTTCTGCCCCTCCAGTGTATGATTGCCTTGGGATTCCTGTTAGATCTCTCTGAACTATGATGCACTGGGGCTGGCCCTTCCACACTACACTTACTCAATTATGGTTATGAAATATGGGTGTGAGCATTGCCCGAGATCCCTTGAGGTCCTTAGGGAACTCTGACACACCCGGATATGAGAAAGGCTATGAAACATTTGGGCACTTGAGGTTCTGGGAATCTGGGCCTGTTTTCAGACTCCCTATAGTTTAACTTCTTCTTTTCCTTTATCTATTTATGTAATTTATTCAACTGATCTGTAATAATTATTGTAAATGAATACTGGGGGATGACTAGTGAAATGGGGGGATAGCTATATGATCTTATCAATGCCACTGGGTAGAAATCATGCCTTAGGCTTTACATTCCCTATATCTGCATTAGAATCCATGCTTAGGACTAACATGTTCATTCAAACCATTCCAAACATAGATATCATGTCTTTAAGGCTTTCGTGTTTATTTCTTTAACGTACAACATGTACTTAATTTATGCTTATGCCTACCACTTAGAAATCCTGCTCGTAGGGTGATAAAATTAATACTCTTGTGCATTCAAAACATGTCCCAATCATCCTGTAACTCTTTGTGCATTTTAGAAATCATGCTTTAGGAATCATGTGCATCCTCAAATTATGTCTTAGCCATCCTGCATTTATATGTGCATATTATATACCATGCTCTAGGATTTCGTCTACATTTACTTAACTACGCCTAGTTTAAACTGCTGAATCATGAAAAGGTATAAGATAGCCTCGCATATGATTATCATGTCTGCTCTTAATAGAAATTGGTAACAATCTCTGGATTCTCAGATTTACATCATTTAGAACAGCATGTTTTAGGTAAAACAACTCTAAACTGTCTAATAGTTCTGGTAGTTACTTCGCATATCCCCACGCCTAAGAAAGCCTTAGGTAATCAATATCTTTAAAAAAATGAATACTGTTTTGATTGCGTTTACTGTCTAAAGGCTAACAGGTTTTAAAATCAGTAGGCAAACTGATTAGGTCCTTGCTATTGAGTTTATAAACAAGTTGCATACGTATGTGCATTGATATTCACTTAGATATCCTGTCTTAGGATTCTGTCTAATAAAACTGCCTCTTGTTTGTGTTTGAGACGTGCTGCTTATGTGCATTATCTGTAGAGGTAAATCTGATCCTCTTAAGCCTATATTTAGAGGACCTAAATTCCTCCAGAGCCATTGAGAAGGGACGGTAACAACACACATAGAGGTCATTAAATAAACTCGCTTAATAACCACTAAGGGGTGGGAAGGGTAGACATGGATATGATATCCGGTGCACTAATGTCTCATGTATCCCCTCTTCTGAGGAGTGATTACCGGGCATTGTACTGATGTGATCCTATAGGATAAACAACCTAGCCCCCCCTTATCCCTTACACATGTGTGCTTAGATTGTAAAACCTCCGGAATTTTGTGTATGTGCTTAGACTTTAAATCTTTTAAACTTAAGCACATATGTGTGCTTGGACTGCAAATCTTCTCAAAACCTTCATCTATTTACCTATGTGTTTATTGCTTATATGCTATCTGTTCACAAAGTTTATTTGGGCCGGGAACCATAGTTGTGGATTTCGAGGGGTGCCACACCTTCCCCTTGAAGTAATTCAAGCCCTTACCCTATCTCTGGTTATCTAATCTGTGTTTGTAAATAACCTTTAGTAGGTGCCCTAACGCACCTTAAAAATCTTTAGGTGGCGACTCTTCAATTCATTATTCCTTTCCCAAAAGGAAACGAGTTGTCCCAATAATGTCGAATACCCTGACCGATCCGAAAGGGGAGGAAATAGGGGGTGCGACACACAATGACTTTTTAAACTTATCACTTTGACATAAGTTAATATAAGAGATAAAAGACTTAGGCAATCAGTAGGAAAATTATCCAAATCTAACCAAAGGTTCGATTTATTTTATTCGTATCCCAAACCCCATTTTAGTTTTTTGTTTTAAAAATATAAACAAAAATATAGGTAAAATCTTATGATTATTGCTACAAATTTTAATCTCAAACTTATTCATACAAATATGCATTCGGTCAGTGTGATGACCCAAAGGGTCATCTTATAAGCTAAGACTCTATTCCAGGATTATTAGCCTTAATAAGATTAATTTTATTTACCTTGATTCGCGTGCACAGTCCGGGCGTAAAATCGGAAAGCTTTTATGTAAAAATATAAGAAATAGTAATTTATAGAGTTAAAATTTGGTTTTAGACGACTTTGGTCAACATTTTGAGTAAACAGACCCGAATCTGTGTTCCGACGATTTCGGGAGGTCCGCAGTAAAACATGGGACTTGGGCGTATGCCCGAAATTGAATTCCGAGGTCCCTAACCTTAGAAAACAATTTTTGAAGAAAAATTATTTTGCTGGTTATCACAAGAAATAAATGAAATAATATGTGAAATTGTTGGTATCAGGCCCGTATTTTGGTTCCGGAGCCCGGAACAAGTTTGTTATGATATTTAAGTCCTATATGTGAAATTTGATGAGAATCGGAGTTGGTTTGACGTGATTCAGACGTCCGGTTGAAAAGTTAGAAATTTAAGTGTACTTGAGGAAATCTGGAGTTTTGAGGTTAAGTTTGTAGATTTTGATGTTATTTTGATGATTTGATCGCACGATCAAGTCCATATGATATTTTTAGACTTGCGTGCATGTTTGGTTTGAAGCCCCGAGGGCTCGGGTGAGTTTCGGGTAGGCTACAGAGTGTCTAAACTTAGAAAAATACCCAACAACTGAAATCTAGTGTTGCAGGCCTCTGATCTTGCATTTGCGAGATCAGACTTTGCATTTACGAAGTCCTGGGCCAACCCTAGATCTCGCAAATGCGATATTTAGGGTCGCAATTGCGAAATGACACCTTGTCACAAATGCGACATTTTTATCGCATTTGCGAAAACCCCGAGAAATCCCAGGGTTCGCAAATGCGAGACCCGCAACCTGTTATATCAGATTTTAAACGGGTTTTCACTTCTTTTTCAATTCTCTCAAACCCTAAACCTCCATAGGCGATTTTCCAAAGACCCAAACTTCTCCAAATCATTGGTAAGTGATCTCTAACTAATTCCTTTCATTCCTTAACAACTTTTAACAAGATTTCAACCAAAAATCTTGAGTTTTCATGGTAAAAATTTGGATTTTTGGGTAAAACTTAGGAATTTCAAAATTTGGGGATTTAGACCTCGAATTGAGGTCGGATTCCAAAACTAATTGCATATTCGGGCTCAGGAGAGATTGGGTAAACGAGTTTTGGTCCGAACCTTGAATTTAGACCAAGCGGGCCCGGGATCGATTTTTGTATTTTGATAAGAAAACCATAGAGTTTCATTAAAGTTGGTTCCTTTAAGCAAATTGATGATATTGAACCAATTGTGATTAGATTTGAGCTTGTTAGAGGCAAATTCTAAAGGAAAGGTCGTGCTAGAGCAGTGATTGCTTGTGAGATTGAAGTAAGTGCTTGGTTTAAACTTGACTTGAGGGAATAGGAATCCCCAATTAAATACTATGTGAATTTACATGTGTGTGGTGTATAGTTGAGGTGACGAGTATCTATGCACCACTAAATTATTGTTGAACATGGTCCCTTCCCCGTTTCCAATTATTTGCTCCCGGGCTTGATTGTTTTAGGATCATTGATGTTTATGTATCTATTTGGATTCGTTAACTTATTGTTAAGTATTGTTTCAAGTATTTTGGAAGTGTTGGTTGCTCTCATGATTTTGGTTATGTTACAAAAGGATTTCGCTGGATGTCAGTGTTACGATATGTATATAATTATTGGTTGGTTTCATTGTGAAATGATAATTTATGAAGTTTATGAGTATTACAGCTTCTGTCTACAATTGCTTATTTCAAAAATATTGTGAAAGCCTTGGCCTGAATTGTGAAAGTTTTCGTAAATAAACTGATATGATATGTCTAGTGGGAGCGGGTTGCACGCCGCAACAAGGAGTGATAAGGGTGGACAGGTGGGATCGAATTGCATGCTGCAACAGGAGAAATAAGGGTGATATATATATAGGGAGGAGCAATAAGAGTGGACAAGTGGGATCGGGTTGCACGCCGCAACAAGGAGCAATAATGGAGAATATCCATGTTTTACTGTTTATAAAAATAAAGGCTGGAATAGTCATTATTTTATTGTCATTATTTCATATTCTGCTCTTACTGTTATTTGAAGTGAAATTTGTTCTGTTTAAAATTGTTGAGACAAATATTGTGAAAGGCTTTGATTCAAATTGTGAAAATCTTTTTATAAATAAAGTGATGTGATTGTCTGGTGGGAGCGGGTTGCACGCTGCAACGCCGCAACAAGGAGCGATAAGGGTGGACATGTGGGATTGGGTTGCACGCCGCAACAGGAGAAATAAGAGTGATATATATATAGGGAGGAGAAATAAGGGTGGACATGTGGGAGCGGGTTGCGCGCCACAACAAGGAGAGATAAGGGAGAATATGTATGTTTTATTGATTTTCGAAAATAAGGATTTCTGGAGAACTCCGGTTTTATTTTAAAAAAAAAAAAGGTTTTCATACTCTGATTTTTTTTCTGTGATTTAAATTGAAATTTGGAAACTTATGTGAGAATTGGTTATAGCTGAGACATGGAAAAAGGTAGCCGAATTATTTTATTTATTGCTACAGACTATTATTTTGTTTAGTTAAGAATTTCTTTCTTGCTTTATTATATATTGTTCACAGGTTATATTGTTAATGCCCCGCCGTAGCCTCGTCACTACTTCGTCGAGGTTAGGCTCGGCATTTACTCAGCACATGGGGTGGGTTGTACTGATACTACACTCTAAACTTCTTGTAAAGATCCAGGTATCGGTCCGAGTTAGGTGAAAGTAGTAGCTGGCATTATTCGCACGGAGACACGAGGTAGATCTGTTAGCGTCCATAGATTCCTGGAGTCTTGCCTTTATTATTTAGATATTGTTTTATTTCATTCAAAACAGAGATATATTTCTTTCAGACCATTATTTGTAGTATTCTTTAGTAGCTCGTGAATTGTTACACCAGACCCTGGGTAGTTATACATTTAGTATTAGTTTGTGGTTCCTCTTATTATCTCTAATATTATTCTTGATATCAGTCATTGGAAAGTTTTGGATTTCGTGTTTATTTGGAATTGTTTATTGTCTTTAAATAAATTTAAAGGAAAATGGTTAATTAAGTTCTAACATTAGCTTGCCTAGCAAGTGTGGTGTTAGGCGCCATCACGATCCCGAGGGTTGGGAATTTGGGTCGTGACAAGTTGGTATCAGAGAACTAGGTTGCATAGGTCTCACAATTCATGAACAAGCTTGATAGAGTCTGAAGGATCGGTACGGAAACGTCTATACTTATCTCTCAGAGACTATGAAGTTAGGAACAAACTCATTTTTATTTCTACTCTGTCGTGCAATTCTTGATATCTCAAAAAAAATACTGATTGAACTCTTCTATTCTCTCGCAAATGGCGAGAACACGTGCTTCCTCTTCCGCTAACCAACAATCCGGTCTTCCAGCAGCAACAACAGCAACAACAACTCCTATTAGGGGCAAAGGTCGAGGCCACGTCAGGGGCCGAGGCAGGGGCCTATGACACAACCTACTACTCAGACAGCAGCTCCAGCTGCGGAGCCCCAGATTGAGATTGATGAGGGGGCTCCAGCTCAGACCGTTCCAGCTGGACCAGCTCAGGTCCTAGAGGGGTTCATTGCTACCTCGATGCTTCAGGATGATTGGTCCGATTAGTGGGCCTAATGGAGAGTGTAGCCCAGACTGGCGGACTCCTTGTTGCATCAGTCGTATTTCAGGCTGGAGGAGGGGTCCAGAATCCTGCTACCCACACTCCTGATCAGACTACTCCTCAGATCCAGACTCCAGCAGCCAACCCAGGTGGGGTAGTTCAGGCAATTGCGGCATCCCCGATTGCTGATGGGGTAGCTATGACTTCCGATGCTTTGTGGAGACTGGACAGGTTCATGAAGCTATTTCCACTCTATTTCAGTGGTACATCTTTTAAAGATCCATATGATTTTCTTGACCGCTGCTACGAAGTATTACAGAACATGGGGATAAGTTGAAAGCAACGGGGTTGATTTATATGAGATGTGAAGTTTAACATTGTGGATTATCAGATATTGTGACCTGTGACTTCGTGCCAAGTGGGGAAGTCCACTGTCAAGAAATAGATTGCGGGATCATGTCTTATATCGGTGTTGGCCCAGAAGGTATAAGGCCTGAGATTTTTGCAAGAGATAAAGTTGGGACTGTCGGTATGTCTGCCTCCTTAATGGCCCTATAGCTCAATACCAAAGGAGTTATATAGAAAACTTTAAATCTATGGAAGGTCTACTCAACGTGGAAGTCACGATTGCGGATTTTGGGGTACCTCGGAGGGAGTGCAGTGGTTAACGAGCTTCTAGAACATAGGGTTTGTGCCAAGATTTATCTGTATAGAGCTCTACTTTTGTGATCATTGTGCGTCAATAGGGATGACAGTTACCCCAAAGAATAACGAAGAGTATATGAATAAATGTGGTAGCTCAGCAGTGTTGAGGAAACATAGTAAGAGAAGAAATTGGCCGCCGGTGTTTGTGGCAAACCTACAAAGAGGACGACCAGCCATTGCAACATCAACTACTTGGATCAGTTCTCCCAAATGCTATTGATAGAATTTATTTGTCAGACTCATAAAAGGATTCAATTATAATCGTAAAATTTTGTACGACACAGGGCAGATTGATACTTTATTTCGGCTAGTGGTAGAAATTGCCCTAGGCTTGAGAGAGTCATGTTTCATCAGAGCACTCAGGATACGTGCCCCATTGCAGTTACAACTCAACTTACATGTCCAGCTAGGGGAAAGGGGTCGGAATGTCGAAGGTGGAGGTCAGACTCCTAGAGGTGGAGACCCAGCCTGTTGATATACTTTCTATGGTATGGCTGAGGTCGCTATATCAGATAGTGTCATTACAATTACAATTTCTAGTTATTAAAAAGTGTAATTTCCTTAACTTGATTCGGTTATGAGTATCTAAGAAAGTTCTCCTAATATGCTCCACTCATGGGTGCGCTTCGTAACCTTGAAATATACTTATATGATACGTGTATTGAGAAATTCTATGGAGATAGATATGTCTATCAGTACGTGTTGTAATTTTGTTTAACGGAAAATAATTAAAAGAAGAAAATGAAATGTTTCAATTGGCACGATGTGCATATTACTTGTGATTCAGAACTGAGGGAGAGACCCTCACATTTTAATATGATTTGGTATGTTTAAATCAGGCTACGAGCTGCGCTGGAAGTTATATAAGGACGAGGTCCTTGTGATGAAAATTCTTGTGCTTAAATTCTCTCTTGTGAAATTAAATTTTTTACTATAGTACTAATAGGAGTCATGCCTGTTAGGTTTATTTGAAATTTTTTGTATAAAATTTATCTGTGCATAATTTTCCAAATCTGTGTTATAATTATTGAGCTTTAACCTACAAGATAGGTGCCCGCCCATATGGCGTTAGATGAAACACATTAATTCAGGTAGATAATTATGAGTTCTCCATGCGTTGCATCTCGTTGTCAGTATTGTGAAGGGTTGAAAGGGGATTATTGTTACGTGAAGTTATTTGGTGATTTTGTAATTGATTATGAACAACTATTAAGATCATATTGAATCAAGAGGGTGTTCCATTCAAATGGTCGGACGAGTGTGGGTTGAACTTTCAGAAGCTCAAGATTGCTTTGGCTACGGCGCCAGCGTTGGTGTCGCCAACGGGTTCAGGATTGTCCATGGTGTATTATGGTGCATCTCGTATTGGATTAGGTGTAGTATTAATGCATGATGGAAAGGTGATTCCATATGCGTCTCGACAGTTGAAGGTTCATAAGAAGAATTATCCTGTCCATGACTTAGAGTTGGCAGCCATTGTTCAAGCATTGAAAATATGGAGGCACTATCTTTATGTCATGCCGTGTGAGGTTTACACGGATCATCACAGTATTCAGTACTTGTTCAAGCAAAAGGATCTTAATTTAAGGCAGAGGAGATGGTTAGAGTTATTGAAATATTATAACGTCTATATTGTACCATCTGGGGAAGGCCAAAGTGGTGGCTGATGCATTGAGTAGGAAGGCAGTGGGTATGAGCATCAAAGACCCGGTGGTTTGCTTCAACAGATAGAGATTCCTGAGTGGAAGTGGGAGCGGGAGCGTATCACTATGGACTTCGTTGTTGGACTCCCACGGACTCAGAGGAAGTTTCGCGCCATTTGGGTTATTGTGGATAGGCTGACTAAATAAGCACATTTCATTCCAGTGGCAAGTACGTATACTTCGGAGCAATTGGTAGATATATAAATTCGAGAGATTGTTCGCCTTCACGATGTGCCCGTGTCTATCATTTCTGACCGAGGTACGCAGTTTACTTCGCACTTTTGGAAGGCAGTTTAGTGCGAGTTAGGTACACGAGTTGAGTTGAGCACAACACTCCATCCTCAGTCCGAGCGTACTATTCAGATCTTGGATGATATTCTCCGCGCTTGTGTTATTGACTTTGGAGGTTCTTGGGATCAATTCTTGCAGTTAGCGAAGTTTGCCTACAATAATAGCTACCATTCGAGCATTCAGATGACTCCCTATGAGGCGTTATGTGGTAGATGGTGTAGATTGCCAGTTGGGTGATTTTGAGATGGGAGAAGCTCGGTTATTGGGTACAGACTTAGTTCAAGAGGACTTAGATAAGGTCAGGATTATACAGGATCGACTTCGTGCAGCTCAGTCCAGACAAAAGAGTTATGCCGACCGTAAGGTTCGTGATGTGGCATTTATGGTTGGAGAGAGAGTAATGCTGCGGGTATCACCCATGAAGGGTGTTATGAGATTTGGAAAGAAGGGTAAGTTGAGCCTAGGTACATTGGGCCATTTGAGATTCTGGATAGAATGGGGGAGTATCTTATAGAGTTGCGTTTCCTCCAGGGTTATCCTCAGTTCACCCGGTATTTCATGTATCTATGCTCCGGAAATATCATGGGGACCCGTCCCACGTGTTAGATTACAGCTCTGTCCAAATGGACAAAGATTTGACTTATGAGGAGGAGCCGATAGCCATTCTAGACCGGCAGGTTCATCAGTTGAGATCAAAGAGTTACCCTTCAGTTCGAGTGCAGTGTAGGGGTCAGCCTGTTGAGGAAGCTACTTGGGAGTCTGATTCGGACATGCAGAGTAGATATCCCCACTTGTTTTCCAGTTCAGGCAATTTTCTATGTTCGTTCGAGAACGAATGTTTGTTTTAGAGGTGGAGATTGTGATGACCCAAAGGGTCATCTTATAAACTAAGACTCCACTCCAGGCTTATTAGCCTTAAAACGATTAATTTTTTTACCTCGATTTGCATGCGCAGTCCGGGCATGAAACCGGAAAGCTTTTATGTGAAAATATAAGAAATAGTAATTTATAGAATTAAAATTTGGTTTTAGTTGACTTTGGCCAATATTTTGAGTAAACGGACCCGGAACTGTGTTCCGACGATCCCGGAAGGTCCGCAGTAAAATATGAGACTTGAGCGTATGCCCGGAATTGAATTCCGAGGTCCCTAGCCTTAGAAAATAATTTTTGAAAAAATATTGTTTTGCTGGTTATCACAAGAAATAAAGAAATCAAATAATATGTGAAATTGTTGGTATCAGGCCCGTATTTTGGTTCCGGAGCCCGGAACAAGTTTTTCATGATATTTAAGTCCTATCTATGAAATTGATGAGAATCACAGTTGGTTTCCGGTTGAAAAGTTAAAAATTTTAATGTTCTTGAGGAAATCTGGAGTTTTGAGGTTAAGTTTGTAGATTTTGATGTTATTTTGATGATTTGATCGCACGAGCAAGTCCGTATGATGTTTTTAGACTTGCGTGCATGTTTGGTTTGGAGCCCCGAGGGTTCGGGTGATTTTCGGGTAGGCTACAGAGTGTATAAACTTAGAAAAATACCCAACAACTGAAATCTGGTGTTGCAGGCCTCTGATCTCGCGTTTGCGAGGGCCAGCCCCAGATCTCGCAAAATGCAAGATTTAGGTTCGCAATAACCCCAGAAATCCCAGGGTTCGCAAATGTAAACTCCAGTTCGCAAATGCGAGATCCGCAACCTATTATATCAGATTTTAAACGGGGTTTTTACTTCTTTTTCAATTCTCTCAAACCCTAAACCTCCATAGGCGATTTTCTAAAGACCCAAACTTCTCCAAATCATTAGTAAGTGATATCTAACTAATTTCTTTCATTTCTTAACAAATTTTATTCAACCAAAAAATCTAGAGTTTTCATGGTAAAATTTTGGGTTTTTGGGTAGAACTTAGGAATTTTAAAATTTGGGGATTTAGACCTCGAATTGAGGTCGGATTCCAAAACCAATTGCATATCCAGGCTCGGGGGAGATTGGGTTAACGGGTTTTGGTCCGAACCTCGAGTTTAGACCAAGCGGGCCCGGGGTCAATTTTTTTATTTTGATAAGAAAACATAGGAAAACCATAGAGTTTCATTAAAGTTGGTTCCTTTAAGCAAATTGATGATATTGAACCAATTG